>JACWRQ010000316.1:0-47647 GCA_014849955.1 Cryphonectria carpinicola | reverse complement strand
AAAAAAAAAAAAAAAAAAAAAAAGATATAATATAGAAAAAAAAAAAAAAAAAAAAAAAAAAAAAAAAAAAAAAAAACCCCCCAACCTTTTTTGGCTCACAAAATCTGTGACAAGGTATAACGAACCCCTCTTTCTTCCCTCTTTGCTTTGATATCGTCGGATTATTATCTGCAGTAGGCCAGGAACGCTAAAGGCCGCCGGGGTTGTTATATTATCTATGCGTTGGCTTAAAAGGATCATAAGAGGGTGCTGATCGCGAGCTTTTCTTGTCTGCTTCTTCTACTTCAATACATCTTGAGCTCTCGTCTCAACCTAGTTTTACTGCGTTTCGACGTAAGAGCACCGCAAATATTCTGTGGCGGCCAGCTTCGTCTCCGCCTTCTCGCGACTTATACTGTCACTTACACACCAACAACGAATCGTTGGAATCGACTGACGGTGTGGTATGCTTCTTTCGAACCCAGCAGGCAAAATGACAGCTGGAGAAAAGACAAATGCCGAGTCCCAGGCTCCATCCGTGAGAGACCTTGAGAATGCAGAAGCGCCAGGAGCCGACCAAGGCCTGAGCAAGACTGGCACGAATGGCCTCCACGAGTTCCGCGAGGATGAAGGCTACATCATCGATGACTCCGAGGGTGGAGGAGCAGGCGTCCGGCTTGCGGAGGATGGGCACACCCGACTTATCCCACAGCCGAGTGACGACCCGCGCGACCCGCTGAACTGGAGCTGGAGGAAGAAGCATGCCATCTTGTTTGTGGTCGCTGCAGCTGCTTTCCTGCCAGACTACGGCAGTGGTACGGGTGCTGTTACTTTGGAACTTCAGGCTGCGTATGTTGAACCCCATCTCAATATAACGGTTGTTTCTGGATTTGCAAGATCCATCAAGAGTCAATTGAGGAGGGACTAATTAACAGTGAGCAGGCAATGGGGCATGACTGCTGATGAAGTGAACCACTCACAAGCTGGAAATGTCTTCATGCTGGGTGCTGGCGGCGTCTTTGGTATGACAACCACCAACATTGTGTCCCCACGTCCACACCAGACGTAGACGTATGGAAGTACTAGTTGATGCTAATGTCTTGCTTTTCCCCCCCCCCCCCCCCCATTCTTTCCCCCATAGCGGTCATGTTTGCAGCCTATTTCGGGCGCTTGCCTGTGCTTTTCTGGTTTCTCGTGATCGCCACGGGGACAGCTGCGTGGTGCGCGGCCGCCACAACCTTTAACTCATTCTGCGCTGCTCGCATCCTCAATGGGTTTTTCTCGACAGTGGCTCAAGGTGGTGGGATGATGTTTATACAGGATATGTTCTTCTTTCATCAAAGGCCAAGAAAGATCAATATCTGGGCGTAAGTCTAACCTTTGCCACCCTTTAATATTCCAGAGATTTCAGATACTCTCTTCCAAGTATAGGCATTCATCGATTTGTCGTACTTTCAAGATCATCTTAAGAAGGCTTCCAAATTGACAACAACTCCTTCCCAGTTCGTTCTTCATTATGTCACCTTATATGGGTCCACTTCTCGCGGCTTTCATGATCGCCTACAAGCCCTGGTCCGTTCCGTTCTGGGTCTACACTGCAGAGACCGCCCTCGTGCTGATCCTCGCCGTCCTCGTCGTCGATGAGACCTACTACGATCGTCGCATTCCAGCGTCGGCCCAGCCACCTCGTGGATCTCGCGTCTCTCGTGTCGTCGGCATATCACAGTTCCGCTCCCGCCACCTCCGCAATTCCTTTGGCTCCGCCTGTATGCGCGTGGTCAAAGTGCTGACGAAACCAACTGTCTTGCTCTCTGCCACGTACTACATGCTCACGTTCGCCTGGGTTGTCGGCATCAACACGACCCTGTCCATCTTCCTGACTCCACTCTACAACTTTGGCCCGCTGCAGATTGGTTACTTCTACTTCACGCCCGTCGTTGCCGTCCTCCTCGGCGAGATCACAGGCCACTGGCTCCACGACCTCCTCGCCAGGTCCTACATCCGCACCCACAAGGGCCACTTCGAGCCCGAGGTCCGGCTGCGCGCCATCTTCTTCTCCATCCCGCTCATGGTCGTTGGCCTCGTGCTCGTCGGCCAGGCCCTGCAGAACGTCTGGCACTTCATGGCCCTGTCCGTTGCCTGGGGCTTGTATGTCTACGGCATCATGATCACCACCGTCGCCATCTCCTCGTACGCGCTCGACTGCTACCCGGAGGCGAGCGGCGAGGTGTCGGCCCATCTCAACAACGCTCGCACGCTGGGCGGCTTTATCATCTCTTATTTCCAGGTGACGTGGGCCGAGGCATCTGGGCCCAAGGTGAGCTTTGGGATCCAGGCGGCCATCTGTGCGGCTGCGTTTGGGATTGTCATTGTGTTGATGGTTTTTGGCAAGAGGATGAGGGTTTGGGCTGGTCCGCTTGGATTTACGACTGCGTAATAAATTGCCAAGGGTGTATTCACTTGGCGCTGAAGTTATGTTGTGAAGAATACTGATATGACTTTGCTTGTGATGCTGACACACTCTTAATCCGTCGAGGTTCGTGTTCAGAATAACACGAAGTACATTCTATGCGATAAACAATAGAATATAAGGAATGATTAGATGATCAAAAAGAAAGAAAAATAACGAATGATAATCATCTTACATCAACATTGTGTGTATAGTTTGCCCTCACCTGACCTGACAGTCATCCATTTCGTCTCTTATGCCTAGCAATAAAACAATAACAACAACAGCATCGACACGCTACTTTACTTACTTATCCATAATATTCAAGCAACCAGGCGCGCAGGTCACCGACGGTCGGATACTCCAGGAACAAGCTTCCGCTCACAGTGACGCTGAGCTGCTCACGCATCTTCTCGGCGATGACCAGGCTCATCAGGCTGTCGACGCCCAGGTTGGCAAAGCTCTCGTCGTCCTGCAGGTCCGCTAGCTGGAGACCTGCCTCTGTAGCTACCAGTGACATGGCCTTGGTGGTGATGCTGTCGTCTGAGGCAGCGGCAGCAGGGACGGCTGGAGGGGCGGCTGGCTTCTCAACCTCCTTTGTCGCAACAGGTGCCGCTGGCGTGTGTTGTGCTGCCGTAACAGCAGCGGTAGGCTGAGCCACAGGAGAAGAAGAAGAAGAAGCCAACACGACTTGTGCAGCAGCAGGTTTGGCCATCTGAGTCACTGCCGCGCTGCTTGCAAGGGCCACACTTCCCGTCGAACCATTCTTGACATCCACAGCCGAGAAGAAACGGTTCAGCAGCACACGAGGGTACCGCCTAAACTTCATGGCCTGCAAGACACCCACAATCTCCTCGCCCTGCAACACATACACATCACCAAAATAGATGGCAGGATCCTCAGCAGTCGGGATCATCTTGACGTACGACCTGTACTTGCCACCAGGGACCAGCGGGCGCGCCATACGGAGCGAGCCCCAGCCAGGGGTGACGCAGAAGTTGTTTTTGGTGTCGATGGCATCCGAGACATTCATGATGAGACCCGCGAGGTGGCACACGCTGTCTGTAAAAAAGGGCGGCACCGTCCACACGCCGCCTGTGTCACCAGACTTGAGTGTCACGTCGGCGTACGCCTCCAGGCCGTGCATGACGACGGACTGCATGCCACGGTACTTGTCAGCGTAGTCGACGAGGTTGTTGGCGAAGAGGAGGTAGGCCATGCTGTGGGACAGACGGTTGGCGACGCCTTGTTCTGCAAGGCGGGTGAGGGCCTCAATGCGGCCCTGGATGAGATGGTGTGTCGGGATCCAGCTTGACAGCCAGTCTGCCGCGCTGCCGTAGATGACCTCGGCCGTCACGACGGGCTCGTCTTCGATGAGAGAGAGGCCGTCGTTGGCGACGTTGTGCCACTCGAGGTGCGCCCTTCCTGAGGCGATGTCTGTCGTGGTGATGGTGATCTGGATCAACTGGGGCACGGAGGTGTTCTTTTGCGCGACGAAACCCTCACGGACGGAGAGGTTGGAGATGTTCATACTCTGGACGTCGGCCTTGGTGTTGGGCTGGAGTTTCTCTGCGAGATACTTTCCGAGGGTCCAGCATATATCCGCATGAATAGACTGAATTGTTGCAGTGCTGGTTAGTATAAAAGAATTGGAGCAAAGTAAGAGAAAGAAACTAGCAACAAAGATATATCACTTACAGATGTCACCACACCAGCATTATTCATCTTGTGGCCCCATGCAGCCGCCAGAAAATCTGGCTGCATCATATTCGACTGCACGACAACCCTCCCTGCTGAGCCAGAGAAGGTCTCTTCCACAACGCGGTGGATGAGTGACGTCCGTAGGCCTGAGACAGGCGCTGCTGCCAGCGCCAGAGCAGAAGAAGGAGAGTTTACACCAGCCGCAGCAGCAGCAGCCTTCTTCTCCTCATCATAAAAGGTATTGCCTTTGGTCAGCGCCCAGTCGCCGTGATACTGGAGCCAATGCGTCTTATCGTTCCACGCATACGTGGGCAGGTCCAACAGCCTGAGGCCACCCTCGAAAGGTCTGTGGAACTCGTTCCAGCCGATCTGGACGCCAGCAGCGTGCAGGCTTGCGAGGCTCTGAGAGATGGTCTGCCAGTTGTTCTCACCACGGCGCAGAGATGGGACCGCAGCATTGACAGACGAGAGGATCGACTTGGTGAAGCCAACGCACACTGGGTGCGGACCGATCTCGATCCACGCCATGCTCTCGTCTATCGTCGAGATCCTCTGGGCTGTCTCGATGGCTCCCAGAAAGTTGACAGTCTCCCTGGTCCCACGTCGGATGTAGTTTGCATTTACCGTCTTTTCGTCGAATATCACCTTGCCCAGGAGCGGCGAGATGATGGGAAGCCGGGGAGGCTGGAAAAGAACACCGGTCCGAGCCACATCTTCCAGCTCGTCCAGGATAGGATCCGTCTGAGACGAGTGAAAGGCAAACGCCACATCCAGGGGGACACACTTGAGGCCAGTCTCCCCGAGCTTCTCAGCCAGGGCGTCGATATCTTGGGCCGCGCCGCTCAGCACCGTATCCTTGGGCCCATTGATACAAGCCACCTCGTACGGTCTTCCAGTGGCATCCGCCCGCTCCCGTACCTCTTCCACAGCCGCACGCACAGCCAGCATCTTGTGGCTCCCAATCTTGCACTTCTTCTCGAGCATATTGGCGCGCTGGCCTACGAGGAAAATAGTGTCCGCGGCCGAGAGGACATCAGCGACGTGGAGCGCGGCATACTCGCCTAGGCTGTGGCCGACGACGACGTCAGGTCTTACGCCGAGCGACTCCCAGTACTTGGCCAGGGCGATCTCGGTGCAGACGAGGGCGAGCTGGGTGACGACGGGGGAGTGGTTGTGGTCCTGGGGATAAGTGCCGTCGAGGGCTGGCATAATAGAAGGAAAGCCTTGTGACTGGCAGAGGGCATCGAGGTGGAGCAGCTGGGACTTGAAGGTGGGCGACTCGAGAAGCTCCAGGTTCATGGATCTGTATGACGCTCCCTGGCCTGTGAAGGCGAAGGTCACGGAGGGGGCGCCACTGGATGGGATGGGCTTGTGTGTGTCTACATTTTCGAGGTAGGAGTTGAGGTGCCGTTTCAGGTGGTTGACATCCGAGGTGGCCACAGCCAGGCGATGGTTATGGTGATACTTCCTTGCTGTTGTTGTGTAAGCCAGGTTTGGCAGCGAGACATTCGGGTTGGCCTCCAGATATGCAAGGAGCCGTTGAAGGTTGCCCTTCAAGGAGACTTTGCTCTTAGCCGACACAGCGACAACGTGGTTGGGACGAGGGGTAACAGCCAGCACCTCCTGGTCATCGATGGCCTTTCGAGCTGGTGCCTCCTCAATGATAATGCTTGTGTTGCCTCCCGCAGCACTGAAGTTATTCACAACAGCAATCCGCTTCTTGTCAGCAACACGAGGCCACGGCGTCTTCTCATATGGGATGTGCAGGTTTCTCTTCTCGAGATCCTTGGGGAATCCTGGGTTGATAGCGTTCTTAATGCCCACGTGCGGTGGAATCGCCTCCTTCTCTAGCATGAGCAGAACTTTGAGCAGCGCCGTGATACCTGCGGCAGCCTCACTATGACCCACATTCGCCTTAACAGCCCCAATGTGAAGAGGCTGTTTGGGACTCCGGTGTTTGGTGCCCGTGATGGGCGCGAACACGTCCGACACAGACAGGATCTCCTGTGCATCGCCTGCCTGGGTGCCCGTCCCGTGCATCTCCACATAGCTCACGCTCAAGGGATCGACAGCGGCCTGGTCGAGGATCTTTTTGGTCAGGTCTGCCTGGTGGCCTGCATGAGGATGCGTAATAGACACAGCCTCGGCCGAGTGGTTTGTCCCGGCGGCCACTATGACGCCCAGAATATTGTCGTTGTCGGCTTCTGCGTCCTCGAGGCGTTTCAGGATAACCGAGGCGACACCATCTGCGCGACAGTATCCGTCGGCCTCGCAGTCCCATGTCTTGCAAGCATTGGGCGTTTTGGACAGGAAGTGGCCGTTGCTGAGGCCGGCAAAGGCGTCAGAGTTGGTCAGGACGTTCATGCCTCCGGCCACTGCCATGTCTGTATCACCGTTCCAAAGGGAATTGCAGGCAACCTACAATTTTCAGTCATCGTTAGCCATTTTCCCGCACATCATTATTGTAGGCAGTTGATCAAGTTCTGGTAGATCAAGACAACTTACATGAATACTCGCCAGCCCAGAGGAACAAGCGGTATCGACGCTGTAGCTAGGACCAGAAAACTTGAAAAAGTAGTTGATCCTCCCCGGCCCAAATGCTCTACACCCACCGGTGATGAAGTAGGTGCCAATTTCCTGGGCTGTGTTGACTTCGCGGTAGTCATCACTCGCCTGGCCGTAGAACGTGCCAATGCGGTGCAGATCTGTAGATGCTGTGCGATTGGCCACATATCCAGACCGCTCTAGGGCTTCGTACGCCGTTACGAGTGCGAGCCTCTGCATAGGGTCTGTCTGGAGGGCTTCGCGAGGAGACATGTTGAAAAACGGAGCATCAAACAGGCCTGGCTCGTCGATGAAGCAGCCGTAGGGCGTGACAGTCGTGTTCATCCGTTTTCCGGTCGGGTCACAGTGCGAGTCCACGTCGAACCGATTAGCCGGAATCTTTTGGTGAATATCCAGACCTTGGTCCAAGATGTCCCAGAGCTTTTCTGTATCTGTTGCGCCGCCGGGCATTCTGCAGGCCATGCCCACTATGGCAATCTTGGCCTGGCGCGTCCCGCTGGGCCCTCGTGGCACAGCGTCTGGCTTCGCGACCCACTGCATGACATCTTTGGTCCTGATCTTGAACTGCTGAGACTCGGCACCGGCCGCCTCGATGAGGTCACGCGCCGGCAGTGAGGTGCGGAACATGTACATCCAAAACTCAGACACGGCACTGCCCTTGGCCTGGCTCAGCACACCCCGGATGACGCTGTCCCACTTGATGTCATGCATGAGGATCTCCTCGATGATGTTGTGGAACAGGCCGCTAGCCGTCTTGGCAGGAAAGGGTCTTCCCGTGCTGACAGAGTAGATGGGTACACGAGGCAGGAATTTTGGGTCCATGGTGTCGATGGCGTGGACGTGGACAACGCGGTCTACGTGCTTCTTGTTGTAGACATGTGGGGCGTGGCACAGGCCGCCATAGACAGGGAGCGCAATAGACTTGCGATCCCGGAAGAAGTCAGACACGAGAAAGATGTGCTTCAGTCGCGCTGGGGGGCCACTAATCGTGACTGATGTACGGCTGAGGGCGCTGATGAAAAGCTTGCTGGGCCCTGGAGTGGACTAGAGTGATTGCCAAGTCAGTCTCTTTCGGTGACTATTGTTTATAATCTTTTCATGCCACTTTGAAGGAGCACGAGGCCAGACCAGACTCACATCCGCTTTGTGTATGGCGTCAAGTTCATGTTGGGCCTCCTCAGCTGTAGTATCTGGCACCACGTAGGCCCAGCTGTCACCTTGGCCACCATCGATGGGACGAGGTTGCAAGTTCTGCGACACCTCGTTGACCACAATGCCGACCCTGAAGGCCACACGGATGACCTCGGCACCAGCAGCTGGTACATCGGCCAACGTTGGAGACAGAGACACAGCAGCCGTGGAGAGCATGCCGGTTCCTATTCCTGCGAGGCAAGCATCCCCGCTGTGGAAGTCGAACTTGTCATCCACATTGTTTTCATAGTAACTAATGGCGGAGGTTTATCGTAAGCTTGTGATTCAAAATAGGGGAAGACAAAAATAGAAAACAAAGAAGGATTGTCATGTGTCTTGTGGTGAGCTAGTTTACTAAAATTGTAAAGAAATAGGTAAATAACAAAGAAGAAGGAGAAGGAAAATATACCCAATGAATGTTGCCAGTTGCACAGCACAGAGCAACATGCCATCGATGGAACCGCCTAGGGGACCAGTCCTGAGATCAGTCTGGTCGACGAGGCTGAAGACGGTCTCGAAGGGCTGGAACAAGGCTCGCAGCGTGGCCGGGAGCACGCGAACCTCTTCCTGCACGGCCAAGGTGGCCTCCCGGATGAACGTCGCCAGCAGGGGGTGCCGTCTGTCTTTGCTGTGGTCATAAAGACGGCGAAAGGTATCCTTGAGGTCATCATGGGGAAACTCATTGCCAAAGTAAGCCAGCTTCATCTTGCCGGGCTCAGCCAGAGACTCGCTTGTCGAAGGTGTTGCCGAGGTGGACAGTTCATCCACCGCGTTGCGAGCCCCGTCCCACTCCATATTCATGGTAATGAGAAGCAACGTCAAGATGGGGAAGAGAATAATGAATATGACCTGCAGGCAGGACGGTGAGAGCAGGAGATGAACTACTGCATGAACGCGGAAAACACTGAGACTTTCAATGAACCTTATTAACAACATAGACGCGTAGTAAAACAATGTTGCGTCTCAACAAAACCCCAGGCCTAGAACCTGGGCTGCTATCAGATTACTTTTCCCCCCGCCTCTTCAAGCTTATTCAGACACAATCACTCTTACACAACCTACGGAAGATTGGTTGCCTCTTCCACCCAGACTTCCTCCGAGGGCTGAAGATCGGATATTGTTATCTTGTAAGGATCACGTTGCATCAAAACTTGTTCTGGAACGTTTTCAATAACCCGAGCGTCTGGCTTCCTCCTTCCTTCTCGTCCATGACAGTTACAACAAACAGCGTATCCATCTCGGAGTACGTCGGCGTCAGCCCCGAGTGAGACGATGGGATTATGCCAACAAGATCCCGACCGCCTAACTAGACCGACATTTCGAGAAAGGGAAGAAGGGTGATCCGAGCACTAACCCAGATCCAGCCATGTCCTTTTCATGATTCATTCGGATTGTTGATGGATAGCCGCCGTGTGTACAACACGGAAGAAAGCTTATCTTGTCTGGTCGGGCTAGAAGCTGAGCTTCGGGGCTGGAAATCGATAATACAGTGACTTCAGTACCCACATCGTCAGCCATAACGTGACATTACCCCGTGGGCGAGAATAGATTCGGGCACCAAGCAGAATATCAGCTTGGATCATGGCGAGGGACGGTTTGGGAGATCTGCGCGTTGACCGTTTGAATTTTAGGCCCGCAGGATCGCCTTTGTCCAACGGGGGTAAGTCGAAACGACGACCCAAGTCTGGAAATCTAGGACATCTGGCACGGCCGTGAGCTTTATCTCCAGGTCCAAAGCATTCTGTCGCTCTACTCTTCGAGGGGTTGTGGTCCCCCTTCCCTACCGGAATTTCCTGTCATCCACTTCTGAGTCTCCAGCATCGTGCCAAAATGGCTCCAGGCAAAGGAGGTTATCGCCAGATCAACAAAGCTCTGAACATCTGCGCTTTCGAAGACTACCTAGAGAGCCAGACAACTCTTCTACCTCAACTTGAAGATGTAGAGAATATCAGTCCGCGGGTCATGCGGGTTCTTGGCCAGAACCCTGGAAAGGTAGTCGTGGTTCTGTTTTACTTTTGGACTGCGTTGAGGAGACGTGGAAGAAAAGTATTGTCTGTTACAATGCTCAACATGCTAACTGAAAATGATGGCCTTATTTCAGTTCACTCTCCAAGGAACCAATACGTACATCATCGGTACAGGCACGGAACGACTCATCGTGGACACAGGTCAGGGAATTCCAGACTGGGCAGATTTGATCTCAGCAGCAGTATCCAAGGGGAACTTCACGATCTCGTCTGTCCTCCTCACACACTGGCACGGCGACCACACAGGCGGTGTGCCCGACCTGATCCGCATGTACCCGCACCTCGCAGGGTCCATTTACAAGCACACACCGAGCAAATCCCAGAAGCCCATCGTCAACGGCCAAGTCTTCCAGGTGGAGGGGGCTACCGTGCGGGCAGTGCACGCCCCGGGCCACTCGCACGACCACATGTGCTTCATCTTGGACGAGGACCAGGCCATGTTCACGGGCGACAATGTCTTGGGCCACGGCACGGCAGCCGTGGAGCACCTCAGCATCTGGATGGCGACCCTCCGCCAGATGCAGACCCACGGCTGCAAGCAAGGTTACCCGGCCCACGGGGCGGTGATCCCAGACCTCACCGCCAAGATCAACGGTGAGCTGGCGGGAAAGGTGCGTCGAGAGCGGCAGGTCCTGCAGGCGCTGCAGAAACAGGCCAATGAGGGCGGCGTGAAGAACAGCAGGCTCACGACCAAGGAGATTGTGACGGCTGTGTACGGTCCTCATATTACGGAGGACGTGAGGAAGATGGCCTTGGAGCCCTTCATCGATGAGGTTTTACGGAAGCTAGCTGAGGATGGAATGGTTGGGTTTCAACTACGGGATGGGGTGAAGAAGTGGTTCTCAATCTGTTGAGCTTCAACAACAAAGTCATCAAGTGTTGGTGTACTTTTATTTTCTGGGAGGGGGGACGGGCGGGCAAATTCTCTTTCTTGCTTTACAACCTTGCTTTTCCGTGTTATTCTCTTGTTTAATCTAGTTGAGTAGTAGACGAAAATCATTTCAGCCCGATATGTCACCATGCTACGCTCATTTGCCAGTAAGAAAGAAAAGAAAAGTTGTGGACTTGCTAAGCACGGTTGAGTATGAATCATCACAATTAGGGTACCATATTGATGTTACGGAATGTCTGTGAATAGAGACGGGATAATGATCATGTCGTCAACAGCTGCAAACTCAGCTGACGATCAAACGCAAGACATTATTAATTCATACCTGGCTAGCTGGGCTCGGCATAATATTGGCTCTCTGTGTACGCCTCATAGAAAAGATTGTAGGCTTATGAACCTCGAATGTCATCATGGTATCTTCTCACCGGCTGCGGCCGCTATGCATGCATAGTTACAGTCCTAGATGCCAAGAAATGTGCCCATTACTTGTATTTGCCAACCACCCAAATTCATGTCTCGTTCCTGTGAGACATTCTCGGGAGATATGAGACACTGTCATCAAAAGGCTTAAGACAATATCCACACCGTCCTTATCTCCAGCCACCAATTGCACTGAGCAATCAACCCCCCGTCTAAGACATTACCGGGGCCTCAGATGCGAATCTCGTGCAGGAGCGTCGTGAAACCCAGAACAGCTCCGAGGAGAGGAGAGAAAGATCGGGTAATATGCAGCCACGCCCATTTCACAATCAGCGCCCGGACGACCCCCGATCCCTCCGCAGCCACGCCCTTGGCCCGCATCCCAAACAGGGTGTCATTAGTGGGTGAGATAACCAGCCAGGTAAAGGGGACCATCGAAATGGTCAGCAGGGCAGCCTGCGCGTATCGATGCCAATGGGGGCTGTGCACGGCCCTCTTGCTCGCAGCCGCGTAGCCGTACAGGCCACACGTTGCAACGCAGATGGCTGGCATGTAGATGTGACCGTAGTGGTAGAGGCGGGCCCATTGCTCAAGAATATGCTGGGGATTATCGTTTGTCTCGAGGAAAACCGGGATTGCGAAAGCTGAGAGGGCCATCATTGCGCCTATGAAAGGGGTGATTAATTAGTTAGTTCCACTCGGCTTTGTATGTATGTGGAAACTCGACGCGTAGATGGATGGCATTCGCTTGGACTTACCTGAGAGAAAGGATCCTGAGACCACAGCTGCAGACGGCACACCGATTTTGCGGTTAGGCTCCATAGAGCGACTGAGATTTGCTTTGGTCCCCATCGCGTAAGTACTTTGATGAGGAGAATTCGTTGTGCAGATGAGAGGAGAGGTGGTGAGTCAGTTCGCAGCCCCGAAGAATAGAGCTTAGGGGAAATTATAGTCTGTTACTCGGCATTCTCTCGGGCGATTGGGGTCAGCAGGCGCTGGCTTTTTTATGTTGTTTCTGATGCGTGTCTTGGGGTGGGAAATATCGGGTCAATAAAGCAAGGGGTAATATTAACCAAGAAATCATTCGTATGATTTTTTTCTTCGTTTCGGCTCAGATTTCTCTCCGCCATTTCTGTTTCCGAGCGGCAAACCCATTCGTATCAAACTCAGCCTTTCGGATTTCTTTTACGTTCAAACCCAAAGTGACCATCATGGCTGCTGAGCTGGAGATACCTGAGCTGACGGGTTCGCCCAACAACAAGTACCTCTGCCTGACAATTTGCGGCTATCGCAAGCCAGGTATGAGTGAAGAGGATTACCGTAACCACATGGTCAATGTCTCCGCGCCCATGACCAAAGGCCTGATGGTCAAATACGGCATCAAACGATGGACTCAGGTAGGCTGGAGCTCCCTTGACGCATTTATTTGACGTGATTTAGCAGCTTGATGATTTCATGCTTGATTATTAGCCGCAGTTTATTCTTCTAATTAGTTGCAGGGCTAACTGTAATGGAAACTATACCTAGATCCACAACCAGAGCGGTGCTCGTGCTTTGATGTCTCAGCTTTTCGACCCACAAATGGCCAAGGTTGCAGACTTTGACTGCTTCAGTCAGGTCGTCTTCAAGAGTATTGAGGATTACAAGCGGATGAAGCAGGATCCCTGGTACAAAGAACATTTGGTTGGGGATCACGAGAATTTTGCTGACACCAAGAGAAGCATGTAAGTTTTTTGTTGTTGTTGTTGTTGTTGTTGTTGTTGTTGTTGTTGTTGTTGTTGTTTTTTTTTTTTAAAAAAAAACCCCCCCCCCCAAATTCGCCCATCCCTTCTGGATCGTGAGAGCTGAATTTAGGGCAGGATGACAATTGGATGGGTTGAGGAATTCGTCAGGGACGGCGAGGAAGTGGATGGCTTCAAGGATTGTTGATATTAGATCATAGCCGGGAATTCTCAGTCTGTGGACACACATCTCCGGATGGAATAATAACTCTGAATTTAATTCGTGATTTTGATAGTCGTATAATGTTATCATGCAAAACAAAGACCGTCTGTGAAGACTCTCTCTCCAATTTAGCAAAACTAATTATTCTCATAGGCTTCATCATCATGATATTGGCCGTTTAGCCCCGCTGAAGACCATCAATAATTCCCGAGGATAGTGAAGTCAGACTTTTTCGCACGTCCCGTTCCATCTGGACCAATGTGTCAGGCGAGAATGTCGCCTTGTTTGTCGCATCATGAATACTACTGGCCACTGCCTGCTGCGCCGGCCAGAGCTCCAGCTCTGCGTCCATCGCCCGACCGTCCCTCTCTGCTGCGGGCCGCTGGAGTCTCGTCGACAGATGGTTGATCAGACGCTGCACACGGTGGAGTTCACTGAGTACCAGCTGGGCAGGGGTTCTGCCTCGAGTCTTGTCGTTAGAAGACTCTTGACCATCGTCGGCAAGCTTCTTTCTTTGATCTTTGTTGCTGAGGCTCATCCTGCCATCGGCCAGAACTGTCGTTTTCTTCGTGTTACTATCTGTGCTGCTTATTCCTCCCGATGGGACTTGCATTCGCGCAGCAGAGGCGTATCGCTCCAGGATTTTCAGCACAACCATGAAGACGATGGTAAGCAGAGAGCTGTCACCAGCGCACGAGGCACATCCCAATCTATTGCTCACGGTCCTGATGGTGTTTCTGTTTTCGTTCAGCACAGCATGGACCGAGGCAACAGTTGCCTCTGACGAAGTCATGTGGGCTGTCGGAGACGAAGATTTGGTTGTGCATACCGAATGCAAGAGGTCTAACGCCTGGGTGAGGCAGCCACAGGGCCTGTTGTCATGTGTCACACTGGACTGTGTGGACAGCGCCGTGACCCTCGAAGCAAGTGAAGATGCCCCTGAGGATGGGCTTAGTAGATCAACAGACGATGATGTCTCCGATGGGATGAGGTCAGAGTTGATAACCTTGGTTGGGATGAGGAGCGATCCGATGTCGTTGTGGGTCTGCATGATATTTCCGGTATCCAAGACTGGCATCTCGAAGGAGTAGTCCATGACTGGCATGGCTGAGTCCATGGCTGAGTCCATGCCCGGGACCTTGGGGCCGAAGTCTGTAAGACTAGACATCATTCCGGGATCCTCTAACATGGAGAAGACATCGGAGGACCCGTTGATGAAGACATTGTCCCCTGTAGGGGATGGAGGCATGTCTAGGCTCAGAGGCGATTCGAGGTAGCTGGCGCGCCGAGAGAAACTGTCTGAAGGCGTCGTGGTCTCTGGCAGGAAGCAAGCCAGAGGGGGCGAATGCTCGACGACGATCGTGTTGAAGTTGGTAGGGAATTCTGGAGCCGCAGCGTCTGTGGGGTTACTGAAAGCCGAATCCACATGATTACTACTGCTGCCACCATTGTTGCTGCTGTCGCTGCTGCTGGTGGTTGTTATACAACGACTCTTGTTGCTGTCGACACGGCGGCCTGGCCGTCTGGCGAGGAAGTATTGACAGGAGATGCCACGACTCTCGCATTTGGAACATGTTGGCTTCTCCTTGGGACACTTGACTTTCGAGACAGCGCACGAGTGGCAGCTGTTTCGCAGCTTCGAGCCTGTGTTACTCAGATTGCTGCGTGTCATTGTATGTGCGTGCGTGTACGGCGATCGTCTAGATTGCGTGTCGTGAAAGCCTAGCATGGCATGGTTGGATCTGGAACGCATCAGAGGTAACAACAATCGAGGACTTGCGAGACAAAGATACGCTTGCAACGCAACAGAAGGATTCTTAATTTTTTAACTGTTTTGGTATCATAAGATCTGATCTGTCTTTATGTCGAGTAACTTTAGATCAAGCCGAGAGGGCACAATACTCCTCCACCCATGTTCATGCGGTACGGCACGAAGAGCACTCGAGCCTACGCTGAATAGCTCCACTGCATTGCAGATCTCTGGCCTATTGCATTCCAAATATCCACTTGACGATATCACAAAGCCCACCTTCCAGCAGCTCTCTCAGCCAGCCGTTTTACGGCGTGCCAGCCAGGTGAGCTTAGCCCAAGCCTCTCGCGCCGGACCAGGCCTTCTCAGGAGCTGCAAGCCCAAGAGTAACATGTCAGCCCCAAAAAGCTTAACGCCAAAAGCAACCTCACCCAACCCTCCTTGGTACGCCGCCACGGTCCGATATCGTTACCCGCCCCCCCTTTTGGAATCCAGGAAGTCTAGTCGATGAGAGACGGGATCACCAACCCTTGAACGTTGTCAAAGCCGGCAATGAGGCCCCCTCGATCAGTGACCTTGCTAGAGAAATAGATATCCACTATTACGTAGTAGAAAGTGGGGAAGTGGCTCTCATCTTTCTCAGGGTCTACCTAGCTTTCTTACGGAGAGTTAATTAGAATCCGAAATGTGGCAAGTGGCACATCTGAAGTGGCTTTTTGTTAAAAGTCTGATGCGCATATATGCCGTCTTCTCTAAGACGAGCTAAGCCAACTGGTGTATCCATCTCCGATCCACTCCATGCCAGAATCATCCAAAGAGCAGGGCTTCGGCCAGTCCAGATCTCCCCCATGTGTGACCCCAGGACTGAGCGAAAGACAAGGCACGGCTTGAAGATGGCGTGTGGGACAAAGATACTGAGCTGATCTCGGGGACTACTATGCAACATCAGAGCAGAAAGGCTGGATCCGAAGACCTGCAGTACCCAGTATTCCGATTTACATGCAGTGAAGAAAATAAGGCATACATTTTGGGCGGGATTTAGACCGAGACCAGCGTACCCGCCCTTCCGGCCAACCCTGGAAAACAAAGGAGCTGTAAGGACCCCTGGTGAGCAAGAATATAGTCCAGGACCCGAATCCGTTTTTAGCCTTGCTTATCTTTCTTCTTATCTTCCACTTCTTGCTGTGCTGTTTTCACGCTGAGCCAAGGTGCAGCTTTTGGTTCTGATAATCCTAACTTGGCATAATCGATTCCATGCTTCTGGCCTTTGTTGTTTTCATTGTAAGCTTAGTAGATGGCTTAACCGACAATGTCACTCATCCCAGAGTCTCTCCAGAATTACTGATTATATATCCATTACAGGGTCACAGACAAAGAGGACATGGACGTTATCAGAAGCAACTAGGTCCAGGTCATGCAAGGTCAGCAAGCCGTAAAGCCACAAACCTTGATATGAAAACAAGATACCCCAGACACTGCATAAGCTAATATTATCCCGCCCGTATACCGATTCTCTTTTGTCTCTCCTACAATTTCTAGACTGTGAGCTTGCCGATACCGAGATCAGCGCGTAAAACATTTATTGGCAACACAGCATGCTGCAGATAAGCCGACTGTCACTATTGAAAACCTACATGATCTATTGGTCATACAACAGGCCGGTGATTGCTAGCACAGCCTCTGTTGTCATTGCCTAGAACTTACTATGCCAAGTTGATACACGAGAAGGAGAAAAAAGGTACAATAAACAAGTATACTTACTAGACTTCAGGTACTTGCCGTGTTTATCAATCACCATCTAGGACCATGTCGACTTTTCTACTTTGGGCAGGTTGCGCTGTAAACGAAGTGGCAATATTCACGCTGGCTGATAATGATTCATTAATTCCTGGCGGGAAGCTCAGCCGTTGTAAGGTGTGCGCTGACAGGTTAAAGATGATAGAGAATATGCAGGTCTGAGGGAATGTGATGGATAAGCGAGAGTAAACAAGGTATCGAATTCTCAAGACGCAACGGTTTCCTGTGAATCCTTTTTTTTTGTTTTGTTTTTTCTTTTTTGACGAGCCGGGCTCACCGGCCGAAAATCCGAGAACTCAAAATCTTGTCTGGATGGGTGAAAGTCAGAAAAGGCATTTATATAGACATGAGATCCCAAAATTCTTCCTAAGACATATCTCCATCTGCTCTTGGTGTTATGCTTCCAAGTCAAATTGATTAACCCAAAACAATAAGCCCAGGAGGTCTCGGGTCGTGCTGCGACCTCACTAAATACAGGCTTGCTGCTAGTGATATTCAGCTCAGGCCCAGACTCTGTTGGACTTCTTGTTCTTGTCATTATTACTGCACTGTTTCACCTTTTGGCTTTCTATCTCCATCCATCCATCCATCTCAAGCCTTCAAATCGAAAACGCGAGAAACAAAATCCTTACAAAAAAAAAAAAGAATGGACGGGCTAGCCGACCTGCAAGCCTACAGTGATCAGCTATCGACGTCGATCAAGAGGCTGGTTGAACATGGACACCCTCTGGACCTTTCTTCGTTGCCGCCAGCAGACTCGAAGGAGGGGGAAGACCTGCAGCGCGCTAGGAACAACATTCTCACCAGTATCGCTGGAATTAAGAGGCTGGTGTGCGGACCAAGCGAACTGCTCCATGACCTCGCACGACAGGTTTGTTATTTCCAATCTCTGTGTTATCTAGTGCCGTGATCGCCGTTACACCCGGCTGGTCCGATTGGCTGGCTCTCTCTTGCTGGTCAATATTGACGTGATTGATATTTTGGTTAGGTCGAGATTCTCGGCTGCTTCCAGTGGCTGGGGGAGCTACAGGTTCTTGCATGCGTCCCGCAGGAGACGAGTATCCCCATCAGAGACCTGGCCGACCTGGCAGGAGTTCCTGAGACTCAGCTCCGTCGTGTGGTCCGGCTGACAGCCACATACGGATTCCTCCGGGAGCCCATGGCGAACTCCGTATCGCACACGCCTCTATCATCACGATTCCTCGAGGACCTTGCCCTACAGGACGCCACACACTTTATAGTCAAGGTGGCTGCCCCTGCGGCCTTCCACATGCCCTCAGCTACTCCACGATTTGGCGCGTCTCGCGCCGGACCCGATACCGCCTATAGTCTGGCTCTGAATACTACCCAATCGTTCCATACCACCCTCCAGGAGCACCCGAAGCTCGCTCGTCAGTGGTCGGCATATTTGCACCACGGTGCAGGCCTGCAGCACGAAGATCAGATCCTTGACGTGATACTGCGGCTCAACTGGACGAACCTGGGTGACGCTCGTGTAGTCGAGGTGAGCCAATTGCCGCAGAGGAGAAGAAAGAGACCCTTTGATGATTAGAGCTAAATAAGGTTATTTTTTTTACCTCATTTTCTACAGGTCGGCGCGCGCTCGACATCAACAGCCCGAAGTCTCGCCGAGAGGTTTTCCAGTCTTCGCCTGGTCGTGCAGATCGATGATTCACAGCATTCATTTTCCGACCTGCATGAGATCGACGTCTGCGAATCCAGCAGCAGCGGCTCCAGGGCCAGTTCCGCTCCTGGGTCTCCTGGGAGTCGTATCTTGGTGACTCCTCACCTCGCTAGCCAACCGCAACCCGTATCAGATGGGGCTGTCTACATTCTGCACCTTGACGCCATTCTAAGATCCACTTCACGTAAATCATGCGGGCTTGCCATTCAGGGAGCAATACGAGATTACTCTACTATTCTGCGAGCAACCGGCGCCGTGCTGCTCATCGTAACGGCCTACCTACTTCCGGAACCAGGGAGCATCCCCAACAGCGAGGTGGAGGCCACGGCGAGGACGCGTGACCTTAATATGCTACAGCTAGCTGATGACGGCGAGATGGAGATGAGCGAGCTTCTCGGTATAATTGAGACGATAAGGGAGGCGACCGGGAAGATGGTGGTGACAACGCAACTTCGTGCGCAGAACGGGTTGGTGGTCGCATTAGTCGTGAAATACGAAGCATTTCGAACTTGAAACGACCAAAGAATATGTATTATCACAGGCTCGGTTTAGAAATAGATATTTTTTTTTGAAGGAGGCGGATCTTGCGATCATGTTGTATTAATCAAATAGATCATAATTACCTTATAATATTACATCACATATCAGTCCTCTCGAGATGTTTCCCTTCAGGAGTCTCGGGCATGGGGTTAGTCGAGGCTTCTTGATCCGTCCTTTGAGTCGGAATGCCGTTGGACTCGTTGCTCATGATAGATGGAGCTACCCTAGACCCACCGCCCTCGTGAATACTCCTATCAGCGGCCACTTGATTTTCACCTTCGGCCAACTCAGCCGTGCTACCATTCGTAGGCTTCTCGACAGGTAAATTCTTTCGAACGCTCCTCCACTCCATCGTAAGTGCACCAAGAATGGCCAAACAAGCCATGATCAGTCCCACCTGAAAGCAAACACACAATGAATCGTTGTAAGCGTGCAGTACCATATCGTGGTACTGCGCAGGGACGATATTAAGCAGATTCGTGGCGCCCGTCTGGACAATGAGCTCACGGGTGACGCCTGGGACCCCCGCGAGACGATTCGCCAGCTGATTGTCGAGGACATTCTGGCCCACAGAGGTGAAGACAGAGCCCAAGAGCATCTGGCCGAAGAACATGAGCGACACGCCGATGGCAACCTTCTCACGGGCCAGTACTGTCTGCGCGGCCATATTGGGGATTTGCATGGACGAGCCAAACCCAAAGCCGTAGAGGATCTGGTACCCGATCCACTGGCCCGTCGTCGTGTTTACTTGCAAGGTCGTGAGCAGACCACTGCCGACTGCCGTCAAGCAGATACCAAAGATCAAGAAGGGGTTGTAATATCCGATACGAGAGATGAAGATGCCGCTGACAACAGTTGCAATAACGGTGGGTAGGAGCATTGCAAGGAGGCGAAGACCACTTCCCACAGCTGACACACCCTGAATGGCCTGAAACCAAATGGGGAGATAGTAAACTGCGAATGAAAACGTTAGAATAGGGATTAATATACTGAAAATTCTCAAGTTTCAGGTCAGTATCGATTACTTACCAAACAAATTCTGATGTGCACCTGCGCAACAGGCTATCCAGAATCCAGAGGCAATACTGCGTTCAGTGAAGATTTTCGGCGGCACAGTTGCCTGATTCGGCTTCCAGATTTGGATCAAGACGAAGACGATCAAGAGTACGATTCCGAGCACAAGTAGCAAAATAATTCGCCATTGGTTCCACTGTTTGTCAATGATTAGAAGAGGAAACTAAACAGCTGCGGATAACAATTCCAAAGAAACAAATTTACCTCGTATGTAGTGCCACCCCACTGTAAGGCCAAGCACAGGCAAACAACTCCAGGTAGCAAAGCGACGAGCCCCGGAGCATTGAGCTGTATGAGCTTGCTGCGGAAGGGCATGTGCGTACTGGGCCGGTCTGGGATGTGCAGTAGAAAGAGGACGAGAAGGCAGACCACGGCTCCTAATGGAAGGTTGATGTAGAAACACCACCTCCAAGTAACGTTTGAAGTGAAAGCACCGCCAATCAGTGGTCCTGCAATCGACGAAATACCAAAAACACCGCCAAAAGAGCCTTGGTAGACTGGCCGTTTATGCAATGGGACTGCAAAAACAATGACGACCATCTACAGAGATATTAGCACATGACAAGCAAATGTAAATTGGTGAACGGGGCAATAGACTCAGTAACGATGAGAGTCAAAAGAAAATATAAGCTTCAGTAATTACGTACAACACCAGCAAAAACGCCCGCAGACCCGAGACCAGCAATAGATCTGCCTAGAATGAAAGCAATCGAGTTCGGTGCTGCGCCACATATTGCAGAACCAGCTTCAAACAGAATAATTGAGGTTAAAAAGGTGCCTTTGATGCTGAATATGGTGTATATTTTGCCGAAGACAAGCTGGAAAGCACAGCTTGTGAGAAGGTATGCAGTGCCATACCAGCCAATATCGCCGGCCGAGTTGAAGTCGTTGGTAATTTGGGGAATGGCCGTTGAGATGATTAATCTGTCCTGTAACAAGTGACTGTCAGTCCAGCTCCTTGGGATGATACAGACATGATTTATACTTGAGGAAATTCCGACATACCAGTGACACCAGGAACATGCTCACGAAGAGAGATACCGTGATCAAGGCGAGCTTTATACCCTTCGGGTACTCGATATTATCTGAGCCACGCTCTTCGAGGTCACCCGACTGGGCCTGCGACTCAACAGTGGCCGCGGTATTCTCATTGTTACCAGGACTTGGCTTACTACCATTTGCGATCGATAAACCATTCTGCTCCAACTCGTATGCTTTGTTGTCTTCCTTCCTGGAGAACATATCAACTGAGCATGGAAAAATGCGCGATTCACTAGCCCAAGTAGCCAAGATTGAAGACGTGAGGTGTGCTCTTTAAAGGTTAAGAATAGCAGAAAAGTCTCCTGAGCAAAAAAGCGAAACACTCTCGGTGGTGAGGTGCAACACGTGTAGAGGGCGTTCAATGAGAAGCATCATGATTTCTCGTGAGAAGTAATACAACAGCGACTCCGCCATGGACAAGGGTTAACGCCACTTACGTTGGCTTTCTGGCTGGATGTAACATACATGTCGGCCTTTCGTTAGCGGAGGAACTCGCAGTCTTGGGCGACAAAGATCCGTCTCCAGCTCTGGAGAGGTACTGGTTATTGTGGTACAACATGGCACCAAATAAAGTATGTCTCAGGCTCACACCATCCTTCTCCCGCCACATCAGCCCCTATAGTATATGGAAACGGGCAAAATCCGACGAAGCGTGGCTAGCGTGGGATTGATAGCTTCTTTTCCTGGCTCTTCTATGTTCAGCGCCTGCTGTGCGGGGCACAGGAGCTGTCAAGATGACAAGCCAATGCTGTCAGACAATGGGGACGTTCAGGTCATCTAATCCGGATGACGGAAAGCACTTCGAACGGGTTACTTACTGTACGACGTGTGTCCATGACGCCCTTTCCATGCCTATCACCCGTATATCGGGTCAATATAAGCCATTTGAGCCGAAATACGCCGAAATATGACTTTGTCTCAGATCATTGGTCTCGTTTACGTCCGTGCTACCCGTCTTGCATTGCCAGGGCTGAAATTCTTCGGAAGCCCAAACGACAGCCCTTGGTGGATTTACACGAAAAGGCAGATCCTGCGAATACGCAGGTGGTTTTATATGCACACATACATATACACAAACATTTGATCCAAATTTGGTACCAGCTTGGCAGACTGTACAGATTGTAACTTTTAGGAAAAGCAACAATATGGCCTCCAATAGGACATTGTTTGGCTCAGGCCGAGGCGAGAGTGCTGCTTCGCCTGATGATTTCCAGTGGATCATCACTGCTGGGCTGTCAAGCATAACGGCGATTCTGGTGACCTTTGTTGCCTACTTGTCCTACACTCCCCAAGTCGACAAGAATTCGCCCGCATTCACGACGGACACGCTTCCATTTCTAGGATCATGGCGATTCTTCACCCAAAAGATGTAAGTCAAGCAGTTTTATCAAATGAAATCGAAAAGTTGTAATGCTAACTCGACTTCTGTTTATCAGGGATTTTTGGCGAGACTCGGTCCAAAAATCCAAGACAGGGAATTTCAGCTTTTGGCTGGGTAAAAACCATGTCGTCGCTGTGACAGGAGAAGCTGCTCGCAAATGGTACCTGGACGATCGCAGGCTTGACTCCGTCCGAGGAGTTCAGCTCATAGGCCACGGACCGGACCTTGGGCCTCCGTTCAAGGACATTCATAATGCGAAAACCCCCGCTGGCTCGACATATTTCCAACGCCGCCTGCTCGAGCTACAGAAAACGGAGCAGCTCAACAAGCGTCTCCGAGCTGTGACTCAAGATGCTCATACCGCCTTTGAAGGTTTAGCCCGCAGGCCAACAAACATCATCAACCCAGCCGCAGAATGCTATCGGATCGTGATCCAGCAAAGCACTCGTGTCTTTTGCGCTGATGAGATCTCAGACGACCCCAAGGTTGTGGATACCATTTTCGGCTACCTGATGATACTCCGCTCTACCAGCAGCCTCCACCTCATGGCGGTCCCCTGGTTGTGGCTTACATCCCTCGCCTATTGGAAGCGCGTATACGGACGCTGGGGCTTACATAGAATTGTGGCACCCATGATCAAGCGGCGGATGAGTCCAGGCGCACCTCGCGCCAATGACGCGATCCAGACCCTGATCGACCTCGGCGACAGCCAGGAGCACATCATCGACTTCAGCATCAGCGGCATATTCGTCGCCGGGGCAAATGCAGGCTACTTGACGGGTGCGATGCTGAACGTGTGTGCCCACTTCCAGGACTGGCAGGAGAAAATGTACCAAGAGATCAAAAGCGTCGCGGGCTCTTACGCCAAGAACAAAGACGTACCGCTCGTAGAGCAGCTCGATTCGATTCCGCTGGCGGCGTGGGAGGAGTCATTTCCTTCCATGGACATGTGCTACAAGGAGGCGATTCGTCTGTGGGTCGCATTTCCGATGGGGCGATACAATGTCTCGCCCAATGCCATCCCCATTCCGGGCAGTGATGAGGTTCTTCCCTCCGGCAGCTTTGCGTCTTACAACACCATGGACGTGCACTATAACGAGAAGCTGTATCCCAACCCCAAAAAATTCGACCCGGAGCGTTTCATGGAGGGCCGAGAGGAGTTCAAGAAGGAGACCTACGGTTGTGAGTATCCAAGTTTCGGTCGAGTCTTTCTTTATGGTGATAATGAACTAACTGACCTTTGGTGCAGTCATCGGATGGGGCCAGGGGCGTCACCCATGCCTTGGAATGCGATGGGCAAAGATGCAGCAAAACATCATTCTTGGCTACGCGCTGGCGATGTACAAATGGATCGCCTGCGATGAGAATGGGAACCCGAATGTCGAGTTCGACCGCAAGACTGATGTGAATGCGCCGGCCCCGAATCTAGCCCGGGGTCTGCAAAGTATGTTTGTTCCCAGGGAGCAGAAGTAAGGATTGCGGAATCGTGTGGGAGATTGTGGGAGTACACAGTAAAATGTGGTGTGACTGGGGAAATGGCATCGCATGTAATCCTCGATCGCCATGAGTTTTCCACGTGTAAAGGAATGATCAGGTTGGGACTTTGATGGAAGTTTCATTCAGTTGCTACGTGTACGCTCTAGCACTCAGCGCAAAAACTCACAACTCAGTATGTCTACATGCTTAAGCGCTTTCACAATTTATTGAGTGTTATGGTATTCTCAAGACTCCCTGACTACCTTCCTTGAGCACTTAAGGTAATAAATAAGCAAACAAGTCCTCAAGTGAGCATGGTGACCATCCTATACCGGTGATTTCATGACCAGGAAACTTTCGGGTGTAAGGATGACAAGAAAACCAACGTACATCACAGGCTCACGGCTGTAACTCACACAATATCACACAAGACTGTTTGGTTGACCATTGTCACTCACTACGTGTTTATTAATAACGTCAACATGTAACCTACCGTCATCCTGCAAACATTCACAACCATGCTCATGACTGTTTTCTTCGTCGTCCAACATATCTAAATGACCTATCTGTCACTAAATTCCTCGGGCAAGATTTCAGTTCTAGAAACCATGACACCATCAGATGTGGTCTTCATGTGCTGGGTGGTCCAGTAACGAGCAATCAATATGTTCGGGTTTTGTAAAGCGCCGTCATTAGCAACCTCGAGGAGTTCTTATTTAAGCCTTGGGAAATGAAATCAGTAATAGATAGAATAGTTCACTCAATGCATAATACATACAGTAATTACTTCTGTTTACGATATGAATAACTATTGAATTTTCTTGATATAGAACAGAGATTTCAAACAATTCCCTTTGGTAGTATAGCAGCAACCGCCTGAGCTATGAGCTAATTCACCCACATATTTATGTCTTGACGTTTTCAAATTGCGTCTACAGTGGCTTTAAAGTGCATAATAGACAGTGCTTGAAGCCAAGCAACCTTGGAGACCTTCTTCAGGTCGACATTGTGACATTCAGCGTCGGCTTCAGTCCTATGTTTGCGTATGACACTTTTACTTGGCCATGCAGTGACGTATCATTGAGTCACGAGTGTGCAGTAAAACTTGGAAGAACCCTCTAGTGTAAGGGTGAGCTACATACAATTACAAGGCCATGTCAAGAATGTGCCGTGTTTGCACATTGATCATCTGTTTCACTCGCTATGTGTACTTGTAGTGAGCGTACACGTATGATACAGTAGAACATTCAAGTCTGACAGAGCATTTGCCTCTACTCGCGAGTTGAGTGCAGTTCACAAACGTGGTGCATAAATGGAGCGCAACTCCAACATATCTGCTTAGGTGGTCCGCTTCGATTATACTTCCTTTCCCATCAACACTCCTACTCATAGTCCGCCATATCGACCAGCTATTTGCTTCCTCCTAGTTCCAATCTTAGTAATTCTTGCTCTTAATCCACCAGTATGAAGCACAGGCAGGATCTTTGCAGGCTCAATATGAAGGGCATGAGCCCGCAAGACGAGACAGTGATTCGAATCAGACATCAGCTGATCCCTGAAACACCTGAAGACGCCATGTTTATCGAGACCGTCTTTCAATGTGCCAACGATCGCAGATATCGACAAGAGTCATATAGCGAAATGAGACTGGCCGAAATACCTCAGAAATCACGCCAACGGACCAACATTCACGAACGTGTTGTCTCACCTGGCCCTGGCCCGGCTGAGAGCTCGAGGAACAATGACAGTTTTGCATTATTTTCAAATGACTCTGAGGTCTCCTTCGGATCTCCTAATGAGGATTCGGCTTCAATATGGTCCTCAGAAATCGGTCACCAGCCGATCAGCCAGAATCAGCTGGGCTTCTATTCCCGGAACGGTGACAGAACACTGAACAAGCACTCTTCAACAACCCACCAGGGCTCCCAGTATCCTTCTTACGTCGCATATCTGTCTCCTTCCGAGCAGGGGAACCGCACTCCTTCTACCCCGTCGGTATCCCGAAATTATTCAATAAACGAAATAGTGCGAAGCACTCCCCCGAGTCATCCTATACCAACAACCCAGGGCGGCTCTCGTCAGTTTGACCAGCCGAGACGACCTGTGGGCAGGGAAGTTGTTCCTCGAAGCTGTGACGACGGACATCAGGGCGACCGTAGAACCTTCAACGGGTCGGAAGATTCGGCATCCTCGTTGTCTCCGCACAGCTCGGAGGAATGGGGGATCAAACGATACGATGTGACGGAAGAAAACGTTCGCAAGTTCAATGAGCTCAATGGGTACTCTTAATATAGGGGTGGGCACTCTGGGTCTTCATCTTCGATGGGTGCTTCGTAGTCGACACGCCACCATATTATTACTTGAAGGATGGAGCAGGATACAGGATACGAGTGTAGCATTGCTTAGAAATAGCCGCCGCCGTGGGAGCTTATAGTGATAATCAAGGGATACTGTAATTACTTAGTTTACTCTTCTACGACTATGACAAAGCTTGATGAACTCTTGGGCTTTTCAATTTTCTTTTCCTAACTCAGATAACCTGGCATGCCCCCGTTTTGTCCGAATTAATTTCTTGTACTCTGGAGTGAATGATTTCATAATGATTAAGCAGTTTAATTACGAGACATCAAATTCCGAGTCACCGTCTTCCGCCCACACACTCTCTTCGTTGTAACGCTCTAAATTCAACTTCCGAAGTTCAGTTTAAATCAAGCAGTGGAGGATGAATGTGAACGTCATCTACCAATAATTAAATAAGGAAGCATTTTGGGCCACATCAGGCTAGCTGCTTTTCCGGGTAGAAGTTTGGCCACCAGAACAAAATAAACACGTATTAACCATTTGTACAGATGCTCCCAAAACAAACTATCGGTATCCTGAATCTCCGAATCGTTTCCCCCATTTGCTGACCTTGGAGTCCATGTCTTGCCTGACGAAGACCAGAACGAGCAGTGCAAGACATCCGAGGAACCAGTCGATAACCCCCTTCAAGAAACCACCCCGGATACTGGTCCCCAATGTCCCACACATGACAAACCTCGTCATGAAGTCCGTCGTCACTAGCTCATGCCCGCTCTCCAACCCCTTGATAGCTCTCGCTGCTACAACGGCAGATGTTTGTCCTTCATCCGACTCCTCCAGCATTTTGGTGAGATCTGACTTGATTCTGTTCTCGCTGTCCATTGCCTCACCAAGAATGGAGGCAGGAAGGACGAGGTGAACTCCAACTGAGCACGCGGTATAAAGCTTGGTCTCCTGAGACAGGGTGTCGAACAGAGATCGAAGAGCCGCCTTGCTTGGGCTGTATGGAGAGTACCCCGCGATAGGGTAAAGAGCAAGAAACGAGGAGGTGAAGATGAGATGCCTCGAGGAAACAGCTGATATAGAATCTTCCTTCATTCCTAGGTTCTCGGGTTTCAACCATGCTCTGAGCGCAGCATGGGCCATATATAGGGTCGAGAAATAATTTGAGTCCATCTGGGACCGAAATAGAGACGGCTCTGTATCGAGGAAGATTGTCGGGTGGGATCTCCCGGCACAGCACCACACAATGTCAGGCGGACCCGAGTTCCATGCTGTCACTTCGGATATGACAGTTTGTGCTGCCTCATCTTGTGTCAGGTCGGCACTGATCTGGTGAAACCGCTGGGTACTTGGCGAAGCAGCTCCGGCGCTAATATATTTGATGCTTCTCTTGAGCCGTTCCGTGTCTCTCGCAACGATGACAACGTTGGCCCCTTTCGCGGCCAGCTGTCGACTGACTTCAAGGCCGAGACCCCGCGAGCCGCCTGTCACTAGAACGGTCTACATGAAATTGATTAATTTACGAGTTCATGACACAAGACAGGGCACGTTTACCTTTGCATGCACAGGAAATGCATTCTTCGAGAGATGTGCACCCATGGCTGAGAATATCGATCAATCAACTCCCCCTCGCGTGATTCCTAGCAACAGCCCACTCTTGTGCAGAGGAAAAGAAAATTGAGGAAAGTCGATTCCGAAGAGCAAAATGAGCATGTGTAAAAGCCAAGCTATCTTATGCAATCCAAAACCCTACAGCTCAAGCTGCTGCATGAACCCAACATAGCTGAGCGGAATTTAATTATGGGCCGGAGACGGATCGCTGCTCTGAGAGCTGAGCGAAGATAAGAGCTGAAAAGATATTGGTTATTCCGGCCTATTCTCGCGCCATTTAATATGCATCCTCATGCGACATGTCAGCTTTCGGTTGTCACAGAGTCGTACGGCATATTGTGGCGTCAGCTCCGCGGTCGGTCGGGAGGTAATTAGTCTGCTCGTGAAGAAACAATGCATATGTTACTGAGCAAATGGGAGGTCTAGATTCGAGGGATCTGCACTCCACCAATTTAAGCGCGTGAAGACCACCAACCACCGTTCTCGTGCTGGTGGCATGTCGTGTGATGGCTGACACTCTCGAGCAGCATGCATGTGAAGACACTATTAGTTTCGTGCGTGGTGGGTAATCTTCTTCACACCATCTTCACTATCGCTTGATCACACTATGAGTAGGCAGACACCCCCCCCCCCCTTCCCCAAATCGGGAGTTTGTTGTGCTTGGCCGCAGTCAGGCTGCAATCAATTTTCGTTGCTTTTGCCCCGCGAAATTGAAGATCCTCAGCACTGCTCGGCGCCCTCAAGAGCTCGCATGAATCAATGAACGAGTGGGCCGCGGCGTGGGATGATAAGCGGACGAGAGAATACCGGCTATAGAATGAAACACCTGCGACAGATCTTCTTCCCTTTATTCTTCCCGAGTGTCTGTGCATTGCTGCCCTTCGGTGCAGACAGTGGCCTACAATGTCCAGTAATGAGGCAGAGGATTATGCCGAAGGCAATGTCGAGACTGGCGTTGGAGCCGCCATGATAGCGCTGTCTATCATCGTTGTTGGCATGCGGTTCTACGCCCGCACGCATTTTAAGGCTGGCCTGGGCTGGGACGACTGGCTTGCAATGGTGGCGCTTGTTGGTAATGTGAGTGCTGCGCTTCTGGTCCTATCTGGTAAGTCGCTCCTCTCCTCAACTTTGATACTCTATTCAATATCTGGTCTATGCTCGGGCTGCTCGACTGTTGTTATGTGGTGTTCTGGGCGCCCCGCTTACAGAGGTACAGCTTCCGTCATCGACCCGAATTCCGACTGGATCGAAGACAACACGGATCCAAACTATCATTATACGTCTGCCAACAAGACCCATCTCCTGTTGGCATGGATAGCATCGGTCATCTACTTCACTTGTGTGAGCGCGGCCAAGTTATCCATCTTGCTACTATACAGGCGCATCTTCTCCACCTCTCGTACGTTCCGACGACAAGTGGATGTGCTCAGCACAGCCATCGTTCTTTTCTGGATCGCGACAACATTCGCAACGATATTCACGTGCTGGCCCATGAAATGGAGCTACATCAGTAGCCTCAGTCCCGCGCCTTACTGTTTTAACTTTAATATCTACTGGTTTGCGACAGGTATCATTGAGGCCGTCTTCGACATCTACATTATACTACTGCCTATTAAGATGGTCATATCGCTCCAGATGAGTATCAGGAAGAGGATCAGCTTGGTGGCCGTCTTCTCGCTGGGTGCTTTGTGAGTACCTTCGTCTCCGGCTCATCACATGTTTGCGTTGACTCTACGTACTGACTTGGGGCTATTACTCCACCCCAGTGGCATTATTACTGGTATTGTCAAAGTGTACCAAGGTTACGCTCCGGGAAAACGGTCTCCTAATTGGAATCAGACAGAGACTTGGTCTGCTGTTCATGGTCAGTGCACGAAGACTCAAAAGAACTCCCCAAGCAAAACCCACCATGGCCCGAGAAAAATCACTGATAAGTGGTATTACCAGGTGGCATGGGAATCATATGTTCTTGCCTTCCGGTATGCTGGCCCATCATTTTGCGATGCTCGTCCAAAGTCGCCTCGGTCGCAACGCTCCCGCGATCTAAAAGGTCTACTGGAACCGGTTCGGTTCGAAGCTGGTGGCGCCATCACAAACCAACGTACAGCTGGGCATCATCAGGAACCAAGAAGACGAGTCGCCTTTCGAGAGAAGAAAGGGGGGAATACATCAGGCAACCCTCACACGATACCCTGCAACAATCCGAGACCGAATTAATCACTCTACCCACACGGCTTCCTACTGCCCGAGAAACAGATCCCAGCCAATGGGATATACCCCACCTGAACACCTGGAGTGATGTGAGTAATACAGGCTACGGCTCTGATGGCAGAAGGAAATATGGCAGCTTCGTGGACATACGTCACGACAGCAGCTCTCAAAAACGTACATGACAGGGCAAGTGAAGGAATATACGGTGCTGAAGGCTGGACAAAGTTTGGAGATGGTCTGCCGGTTTATTGACCACAAATGCATATAGCGCAAAATTTGAACTGTCCTTATGTGGCTCCATACCCTGGTGAAGCACCGTTGACGAGTTCTTACGGAGTAAGTAGTCCACGGGGCCATGGTCCGGTTCGATGTAGTTGAGCTCACCTTTCCACACCTCTTGACAAGAAGTAGGTTTGCTATCCAAATTAACGTTCAATGAGGGGCAGTATTCTCACACCTCCGCATGAAGGGAGGGACGCGGTTATTATAGTTCAACTGTTACTCCCTTGGCCGCCAAGTCTGGCGGTCTACCGAATGACTAACGCGGTTCTTCTTAGGTAGGTCGATCCACATCGCATACAGTAAGTTCCTTGCTGATCGAAATTAGAAGGCTAAACGTTCCTTGGCTGTGTTCCCGTGAATCATTGTTCTTTTGGCGAAGACTGGATATTGGATCGTAACACAATATTACGGTCTGGAATTTATATAGGGTAAGTAGGAGCTCGTATAACTTTACGTATGGCACGTCTTAAAAATCGATTGCTGCCCCTGTAGGTTCTGCTACCTCCATCAGGAGCAAGACCTTAGTAAAAAAGAAGTGACCTAGAATGGCCCCTCCCAGTGCCTTCTTTTGGGCTTGCAGCCTCCTGGCCCTGATAGGCCTACTCGATGTGTCTTCTTGCACCCACCAGCGACGACATAATCCTTTCATCTCGAGGAGGCAGTCTCTCAACACAACGGGTTACGACTATGTTGTAGTCGGATCAGGGCCGGGAGGCGGGCCCACGGCAGCAAACCTCGCCGTCGCAGGATACAAGGTTCTTCTCATCGACGCCGGAGGTGACGAGGGCGAGAATCTGTTCGAGACAGTACCGGTGCTATTCCCTCGCGCTACCGATGAGTTTCCGGCGACACAGTGGAACTATTTCGTCACGCGCAGTTCCGATCCAGCCACGCAGGCCAAAGACCTTATCACGTCCTACCTGCTCCCCGATGGCAGCCTGTACACAGGTCTTGACCCGCCAGAAAACGCTACTGCTATCGGCACGCTGTATCCACGTGCGGGGACCCTGGGTGGCTGCTCCCGCCATAATGCCCTCATCACCATCCGGGCGTTTGACAGCGACTGGGAAGCCGTGGCGGATCTGACCGGCGACACGAGCTGGAACGGGAGCACGTTCGAGAGGCTGTTTGAGGAGATCGAGCACTGCAACTACCTTCCCAACAGCGTTGTCGGTCACGGATTTACTGGGTGGCTTTGGACGGAGCTGACGTCTCTCGTGACGGCGGTTCAGGATCTGAAGGTTGTGAGCATCATAGTCTCAGCTGCGTCAGCTATGGGCGAGAGCCTCACCGGCATCCTTGTTGAGACAGTAGCTGGACTTGCAGAAATCCTGGCAAAGGATATCAACGCGCCAGGGCCAACGATCACCACAGGTCCCTACCAGATCCCGCTGTCTATGAAGGACTCGACTCGCCATGGCGCCAGGGACTGGATTCTGCAGGTCGCAAATGCAGTGGATGACGATGGTGCAAGGACGTACCACTTGTAAGTTGGGAGTCGTGAGATGCAGCGTCAATTCGCTGTCCAGTACCTCCTGGGTGTCAAAGCAAACACTGATCCTCATTTCATTAACCGATAGGGACATCAAGCTTAACACCCTCGTGACCAAGATCAACTTCGACAACTCGACAGGAGACTTGCGTACTACAGGTGTTGAGTATCTCGAGGGCCAATCGCTGTATCGTGCCGACCCACGCTGGCAAAACGCGACAATCGAGGGCCAAGGAGTCGTCAATGCGACCAGAGAGGTCATCATCGCCGCAGGCGCCTTCAACACGCCGCAAATCTTGAAGCTCAGCGGCATCGGCCCCGCCGACGAGCTTGCCGAGTTCGGTATCCAACAGCTAGTCGATCTTCCGGTAGGCAACAACTTGCGGGACCATATCGAGGTTTCTGTCATCTCCGAATCGACGTCCAACTTCACCCTGGAGGATGGCTGCACCTTCATGTATGGCTACCCCGAGGTCCCCGACCCGTGTCTGGAAAGATACCTCCAAGGCGTCGGTGCAACGGCGAAAGGCGTGTATGCCACCAGCGGCGAGGCAGTGGGGGTTGTCATAAAGTCCTCGGCAGCGTCAGGCGACGACGCTGATCTTATGGTGTACGGCGCGCCTGCGAAGTTTCCTGGCTTCTTCCCCGGGTGGGCCAAGAACGGCCTCGACTCGGACCACATGCACTGGACGTGGATCAGCCTGAAGGCCTCCACGCAAAACACGGCCGGGACGGTCAAGCTGCGTTCCCCTGACCCGCGAGACGTGCCCGTGATCTCGTTCAATACCTTCGAAGGCTCCAGCGACGCAGCCGTGCAGGATCTCCAGGCGTCGTACGAGGGCGTCGCGTTTGCCAGGCGCGCGATGGACGACCTGATCCCGCTCGATGGCTCCTTTACCGAGACGCAGCCAGGGAGGGCGAATGTCAGCACAGAGGACGAGATCAAGGAGTACGTGTCGACCAACTCGTTTGGTCATCATGCGTGCTGCACAGCTCCAATCGGGACAGTGCTGGATTCCAGGTTCAGAGTGAAAGGGACGCAGGGGCTTCGCGTGGTGGACGCCAGTGTCTTTCCAGTCATTCCAGGATTCTTCGTCCAGCTGCCGACATATCTGCTGTCGTCAAAGGCCAGTGAAGCCATCCTCGAGGACGCCTTGGAATGAAGGACACAATAAAAGCAGGCGAGGTCGCGTCCAAGAGAGATTCTGGGCGAACCTGACCAGGAGTAAATGCATGGGAGGAAGTCGCGATGTGTACACAGTATGGTGATTAGTACTTTGGTACTTCCTTGAAGTAGATAATCCTAGCTTACCTAAGCAAATTACCACATGTGCGGCCGAAAAGTGCCCCGCGATGTACTGTACGTACTGTCGCTAAGCTCAAGCTCAAACCCACACCACCTTCGCCCGTCATTCAGCAGCGACAGCACGCAAGACGCACGCAAATGCCCAACCCACCTCACCACCACCATCGCTCCCTTGAATAACTGAATCTCTCTCCTTGTTCACCCACTCCCTTTTCATCTTGCGCAAAAAGCACTGTTGGCTTTGTCTGTAACTCTCCAAACGAAATCTGAAAAAATGGCAGCCCAACAGTGCACGACAATATTACTACGATGATTTTAAGATCCCTCTGTCTTGGGCGCGCCGGCGCGGGCGGTGGTGTATGGCACCCGTCGTCCTGCCTCTCCTCGCGCCCTCCTCAGCAATGGCACCGGCCATGGCTACCACAAAGGAGAGCTGCCAGCCCAGCAACACGAGTATTGACCACGACATCCTCACTGCGCGAGCCGGCACACCCTCCGAGCGCAGCCTCCTCCTCCTCCTCCTCCTCCCACCCCAATAAATCCGCGACCACGACGACCCAGTCACCGCCTCAGTCCCCCCCCCAGCCCAACCCTTTACAAACCAGCAAGCCTTCCATGACACCGAAGCCGGCAGCAGATCCTCTAGCTCCAATAGACAAGACGGCACAGGAGCAGCGCAAGGCAGATTGGGCCATCATAAAGGAGATGTCGCAGTACCTCTGGCCCAGGGATAGCATAGGCACCAAGATGCGTGTGGGGTTGGCCGTCTCGCTCCTCGTCGGCGCAAAGGTGCTCAATGTCCAGGTGCCATTCTACTTCAAGAGCATAGTGGACTCGATGAATATCGATATTGCCTCGGTCGGAGGGACGGCTACGACGATCGCGGGCACCATGATACTGGCATACGGTGCGACCAGGATAGGTGCCACCGTCTTCCAGGAGCTGCGCAACGCCGTCTTCGCGTCTGTGGCCCAGAAGGCGATCCGCAAGGTCGCTCGGGATGTCTTTGACCACCTGCTTCGCCTGGACCTGGACTTCCACCTCTCCAAGCAGACAGGCGGCCTGACCCGGGCAATTGACCGAGGAACCAAGGGCATCAGCTTCCTCCTGACCAGCATGGTGTTCCACGTTATCCCCACCGCCCTCGAGATCACCATGGTGTGCGGCATCCTGACCTATCAATACGGAGGGTCTTTTGCCGCAATCACTGCCCTGACGATGGCTACATATACCGCATTCACCATCTGGACGACGTCGTGGCGCACAAAATTCCGCCGACAAACCAACGCCGCCGACAACAAGGCCTCTACAGTGGCTGTGGACTCGCTCATTAATTACGAGGCCGTCAAATACTTCAACAATGAGAAGTTCGAGATCGCCCGCTACGACAAGGCTTTGGAGCAGTATGAGAAGGCTTCCATCAAGGTTGCCACGAGCCTGGCATTCCTCAACAGCGGCCAGAATATCATCTTCTCCAGCGCCCTGACCGCCATGATGTATCTCGGCGCCAACGGCGTCGCGTCGGGGAGCCTGACGGTCGGTGATCTGGTCATGATCAACCAGCTCGTCTTTCAGCTTTCTGTGCCCCTCAACTTCCTGGGCTCTGTATATCGCGAGCTGCGCCAAAGCCTGCTGGACATGGAGACCCTCTTCAGCCTGCAGAAGGTCAATGTGACCATCACCGAGCCACCTAACGCGAAGCCCCTGGCTCTCACCAAAGGGGGCGAGATCCGCTTTGAGAATGTCACTTTCGGATACCACCCTGACAGGCCGATCCTACGCAATCTGGATCTGGTTATTCCTGCCGGCAAAAAGGTCGCCGTCGTCGGCCCCTCAGGCTGCGGCAAGTCGACCCTGCTACGACTGCTGTTCAGGTACTACGACATCCAACAAGGCCGGGTCCTGATCGACGACCAAGACATTCGTCAGGTGCAGCTTGACAGCCTGAGACGTGCCATTGGCGTTGTTCCACAGGATACGCCGTTGTTCAACGACACCGTGGGGCACAATATCCGCTATGGTGATATTACCGCGCCGCACGAGCGTGTAGTGGCCGCTGCCAAGCGCGCCCGAATCCACGACTCCATCACCTCCTGGAAGGAAGGCTATGAGACAAAAGTTGGCGAACGTGGGCTGATGATCTCGGGCGGAGAGAAGCAGAGACTGGCCGTGTCGCGTTTACTACTGAAAGATCCTCCCCTCTTGTTCTTTGACGAGGCGACCAGCGCACTAGATACGCATACCGAACAGGGGTTGATGCAGAATATCAACTCTATCTTGAAGGAGAAGGGCCGCACGAGCGTATTTGTAGCTCACCGGTTGAGGACGATCCATGATGCCGACCTGATTGTTGTGTTGCGGGACGGCAGTGTCGTGGAGCAAGGCACCCACAAGGAGTTGGTGGACCGGGGTGGGGTGTACTCCGAGCTCTGGAGTGGTAAGCGCATCTCTCATGAATATCATGTTATGTGAAAGCCGAAGAAAGCAACTGACTCCTTGCAGTACAAGAGACACTGTTTCACGAGGATGGAGAAGAGAGAACGAATAAAGAGGCAGTCGGATCAGAAGACGAGCGTCAAAAGTGAAGGCGATGACCACCCAGAAGCGAAGCTCTTGGCAATGCTTCAGGAGAGTCACCAGGCAGCACCCGTGGTCAACCAGTCAGTCTCCCTAGGTATCAGCTGTCAGACTGCTTACCAGTCCAATTATGCAAGAGTTCTGTATTCTCTTGCGACTGGATTCAAGCATCATCGATTTCTCATCCTGCAAGTGCGCGTATGTCTTAGCAGCATGCTCTTTTCACCGAATACATGCGTCGTCTACACCTGACGGCTGACGATACTTTCGCAGACGGGGCAGGTCATAAAGCCCCGACAACCGTTTGAGCGCGCCTTAGAAACGGTGTCCGTGGATCAATAAAAATCATGTGTTGCCTGCGTTTCAAGGTTGCTTCTGCGGCGTCTCAATTCCCCATCAAGGATACTTGATTATCCCTTCCCAACATACAACATAAATCTATTTTGCATGGTGTTGCAAGGAAATGGAGCTGCACAGGTATGATTTTTGCTGCCGAACATGACTGGTGACTTTTTCAGTATTATGGTTTCATTTGAAGCCTCGAGCTGAGAATGCTGGAATTGCTTTCTCGGCCCATGATAAGGTACCTTATTTTCTCGACCTGCAATTGATAAAGGGGTACTTCCTCTTCTGCGGCATCTCAGCCATGCTAAACACCAATGCACGGAAACACCTGGTCACGTTGCTTATGATATGTGATGGTACTTATTTCCAGATAGGGGGCCTTCCGGAGACGGAGTTGGGAGGAAATCGGATGCATACCTGCAGAAATCGATGTCGTAATCTCTGTGGTGAAGTGTCTGCGAGTCAACACGAGGACAAGGGATAAAGGGGGAAAAGAAAGGCTGTGGGAAGCGAAGCTTGGGTGGTGGCCAAATTGTATTATGGTCGTGCACGAGGGGCAAACGAGATCATTGCGACGAAAGAGGCCTCAGTTGGTTCATGGCCATCAGAAGGAAGGGAGGGAATATATGAACTGAGAGTTGCAGCGCATGTCCATACTAGACATATACATGACAGAAGCTTTTGAGGCCCCAGTTCGCTACTAAAAAGACTCTTTGCTCTGCTTGGAAGAGTCGTTGCCTCAAGTAGGCGGCCGTTGTGGAGACAATTAATGGGTGTGAATTTAGATAAATTTTGAATTAATCCTTATCAAAACGACTGAGCTCATACTCTTCCTCCTGCCTCGGGCTATACTCAATCATGACCTCGGCGGTCCGCACAATCCCTGTGTCTGCTCCATCGTGGAGTATCATCTTGTCGCTGTCTGCATCGCTCGAATCTTGAGCCTGCATCGTCCTCCGAGTACTGCGAGCTCCGATCGTGCCACGTCTTGACATGCTCGCTGTGGCCTTGGTCGAGGTTCCCACTTCGTCTTTGGACTTGGCGTATCTCGAGTGCTTGTAATCGGATAACAGAGCTCGTAGGATGGGAATGGAGCAGCCCACTATAGTAACTGCGATTTCCACAGTGCCCCAGATTACTAAAGGTGCTCCGTAGACTGGTAAAAGACAGCAAGTTAGCATCATTGCCCGAGGGAGTCTAAACTGTGGGAAACGCTTTTAGGTAGGTACACATACAGGTGAAGTCTCCTGTCGCTAACTCTGTAATTGCAGCGCTCTTGGCAAAGGCAGCAGCACCAGCTCTTAAGTCCAGCCGTTTAGTCAGTATCAATACATATAACAAATGGACAAGTACCCGGCGAGGACCTTGCACAACTTACAAAACTCCCATGCTCATAGCGACGCCGACGCCAGCCTTCTCCCTGAAATGCATCTGAAGTTTCGGCAGGATTGTCCAAGGCAGAGCTGCGAGACAAAGGTCCATGATGCCAGCGTATACTTTTTGTAATGTCAAGTAATCAGCAGGCGGCCGGCCAGGACAGATTCCAGTACGGAGACTTCCGATATTTTTTTCTTACCTCCAGCGAATATGTTGTAGTCAGATCTGATGCTGCGAGGCAGACACGTCCCGACTATCTCATTGTCCCACAGCTTGTCTGGGGGTGAGCACTGCGCCCAGCCCAGTATCACTCCAGCCAACATCAAGGCATTCATCGAGATTGCGATAAACCACACGCACTTCTTGGCCCACCCTTCCAGGATGCGCAGCAGCGTCACCGCAAAAGCTGTCTTGCTCCAGGCAGCAGCGAATATAGTGAGTGTCGCAGTGACTTCGTCAAGCAGGCCCAGTATGGGCTTGTTGGCATCGTCAACATTGTCGATGTGTTTCCCGAACCCCAGCGGGACCTCGATCGTCTGGACAATATTGGAGGCGAGAAGTAATATCTGCGAGGCTCTAGCATTAGCAAAATCAATCAAAACAAAAGCAAAAGGACATGGATAATCCAGCCTGGGGTTGCTGCTATGTTGGTATACGTACCCAAGAGGTCGATATCACCGCATCATCCCACCACAAGCCTCGTTGTCGTACATGTTTACAATAGATCCTTAGAAGCAGCACAAGCCCAGAGATGGCCGTGGGGACCCAAATGCCGATCAGTATCTCTTGGCCTCCTGAAGAAGTAGCCCCCATCTCAGTAGATTATGAGGCTTCAGAGAAACCAGTCCCTTGTAGTCTCGTTGATGTTTTCCTGAGAGCAGTTGGCTGCTTGGATGATCTTTTGGATCTGGGTATGGATCAAACCGGCGGGTCTAGGAGCCGGAACAAGCAACAAAAAAACAAAAAAAAAATAAACAAAAAAAGAGGACAACAGATCACAGGGTGCCGCGATGAGCGGGTCCTCCGTGCTCTTATCCTCCGTAGTCGTATTCATCCGAAGAGGGTGTTCCTGCATTGCGTCGACCTCTGCAGCTCAACTCGTTATTAGCAATGCCATTTCCACAAAAAAAAAAGGATCAACGCAAAATACCCGAACCTTGTTCGGGTCCTGGCGATACTCCGTTGAGCAAGGGGCGTAGGAAAGTCTGATGTGCTTTGACAGGCATTCATGTGCGCCCGCAGGGGCTGGAAACTGGGGATTTACACCGGGGTCCCATACGAATTGGAGATGGGATCAACCTGCCATGCAGGTCCGCATCCATTCTTCCACTTTATATGGTAGGTAGCAATGCCTTCATATAAGTAATATATAATATAGGTCGACACAAAAAGAGAGAGAGAAAGACAAAGGGGGAGTATTCGGGATCTGGTGTTTCTGAATACTTCACTGCCACCCACATATGAGACCTTTTGCAGCGCACAAGACTGCGAACTGTTCTGTTCCCGGTGTCTGCTTCAAGGCGCATCAGAAGTCGATCAAACTCCGATTCTGGCCTGCACGAGTTGGGCCGCAATGATGCCTGCCTCTCAACTTGCTTTCCAATTTCTTCCACCACTGTTCGATAGCCAAGGATGATCTTGCCCATCTCTCTTGTCCATCTTCGCTGGTTCGCCAAGGGTAACTTGTACCCCATGCGGAGCATCGACTAGGTGAAGAAGGCTCCTCCGTCACTACATAGTTTAGGAGCCGTCTCGTGCTCTGCTACTCTGCATGTGGCTGCGGCTTGGCAAAATTAAGCAATTATGTTTTGGCTCTCCCCCTGTGCCCTTGGAAGCATTTCTATGCATACAACGCGCGTCGGGGAAATCTTTGCGGTCGTTGGCCGGCGTACTAATGCAAACCCCTCACCTCCCTATAGGCCTCGCGGCTCGGGGGATTTTCCCCCCTAGACGTTAAGCAGACTCCACAAAGCCGTGGGTCAGTATTAAATCCTTTGTGCCTGGGGGACGACACCGGCACGGCGGTACGGGGTCGCGCCGGTGTGTGTTTAGAGTCTAGGCTGAGCATTTCTGCTACACGAGACGTAGGGTTTCGACGCAGGATGTTCCAACGCCCTCAAGGAAATTCAAAGATATGCTCCGCTTCTGTCGACCACCTTGCCTTCAGGGCTTTTTCCCCTGGCCTGGTTCCGAGCTGGCTTGAAATCCTGCTCGGCCGGCACAGCTTCCCTCTTGGGCTTGGATCCATGCGCCAAGCTTCGAAGGCCGACTTCGTAACCGGAAGAACAATAGCAGAGGGGGTTCGCAGGGCGTGCCAGGTTTTTTGAGAGTGAGATCCGCCTTCAATCACGACTCCAAGGTGGTTACGAAGCTTTCCAGGAGGGGGAAGGGGGACCTAAAACTTTTATGCGACGAGTAAGTATTCCCTCTGTGATATTGGATGAGTTTTAGATTACAGTATTTTTCTTGACGGCTCTGATCAGATGTACCTTGAGCGCGCACATTTAATTCCTCCGGAGCACCCGTCGGTTGGGATCAGGAATTCATCAAAAATTGCCTCAAGCAGTGCGTCCTTGTTGTTGTGCCGCCGGTTCTCGCCACGGTTCTCGTACTCAATACATGGATAGTAGTTACAGCATAAGTAGGTGACGCGTTGGGAATGCATCCACAACTCCCCCACTCGAAACTGTCCCATGACTCGCAATTTAAGCTTATCCTAACATAGTACACAGCAAGCCTTTCCAAGTTTCAATGTTGACAGCCAGTACCCTGGATACATAAATACATATATACATATCGGAGCTGGCCCGAGGCTCCTCTCAGTAACCGTGGCTCGCAACCCATCGCCAAGATCTCGAGACATCTTGCGAGCAGATATTTGTATCCTGCACGACGAGTTTAAAGGAGAGATGGGCCTTGCATGAAACTGAATTTAACCGTTCAAGATTGCCTTGTCTTTTGTCCCAAATGGGCCGGACCCGTGCAGACTGGAAGGGCATGCCGACGAATTTAATTAGGTAATTAATTCTTGAGCCGAACGTGATCAGTTCAGTACAACTCGGCAAAGACTTTTCACAAGCTGCGCTTCACTTTTACAGCAAGCAAGCAGTCAAGGACGACGATCTCTCCCTGTCAAGGCTTCGTCCCTATGCTAGGGGTCTCTTAAACGGCTCCAGTAACACTGTACACCTGGGGAGTTCCCTGCTGAAGTACGTATATACCCAACGCGTTGCCGGATATCACACAGGTGCTTGACTGACTTGATTTGACTTTCGCACCAAGAAATATGCTCCATTCGCAGATTCTCCTTGTTTCACTGGATTTCGTTTTGTCATTCAATCTGAAGCACGTCTGAGAGGATCTTAAGAGGTAATCAATTGAAGCTTTGCAGTACAGGGCGGAGATTTATGGTAGCATCGGAACTGCTCCGTTTCTTATGCAGCTCGCACGCTGAAACACTGCAAAAAAAAGTCCCACACATGTGCTGACTGTCCAAGCCACCAACAGTCTGATGAGAGACGAAGCAGTGGTCTACGTATACATCAGCTTACATCAGATAACCCGTTAGGAGATTCTCCATCTGTTGACGACACCGCATTCTCTGTATCCATTTGTTTTGGGCTCTGAAGGTCGCGAAAGATCACAGGGCTGAAGGATTGATTTTTTATCTCTCGGTCCACCGAATGCTCAGATACGTTGACCACGATGAGGTTGTGGAACCTCGGGTGGATCCTGTCAGGCGGGTGGTTTACCGGCACTTGGGCACTTGTACTGCAAGTTGTGATCGTCAGCAGATCATCAAAATTCCGTGCATGTTTTTTTCCTTCTGGGGGCCCCTCTCCTTCTCTATTATGTTGTTCGCTTTCCTCAATCTCTTCTCCTTCCGAATTCCTTCCTCCACCCCCAAACGCTGCGAATATTGATGATTCATGGCTCAGAGGCAGGCTTCGTGCTTGACCATCCAACTAACTCAGCATACTGAACCACAGTGGAACCGCATGCGGCACAGCACAGATCAGATGTCAGCAGCTCGACCGAGTCGCCAAAAGTTGCGACGCTTGGCGGCCCATATGAAGGGCCTCAGATTCCAGCACAATTGACAAACCCAGTTTGACGTTCTTGATTGTCAATAAGCGACTCCACGACTTTCAAACCTCTTTTTCGGCCTTTTCAGCCTAACCTGGCATGCACGATTATTAAGACTCCCCGTGCGTCTGTCATCGCACGGCCGTGGGTCTCGTCGCCCGCGAGCTGCTGGGAGCGCGGCCAGATACTGGACCTGTTTCGACCCCTTTCGTTGATTGGCCTGATCTGTCCATCCCACCACGGACATCTCGAAGACGCGGTTCGTCCAAGTGGCCGTTTATGTGTCGAGGCCTCTCGACCGGTGTTTATGGTGTCAAGTGGTCGTGTCCTCTGGTCTTGAAGCCCGTCGAAGTTTCGACATGATGATTCTCTTTCTCATCGTAGTCTCCACCAGGGCAGGTCATCCAGAGAGGCTCACATTTGTTACGCGTCGTGAAATTGCTATAAGTATAATGATGTCGTCGGTCATTGAATCCTCCTTCTCTCATCAGTATCATCAACTCAACCCAGCTCAAACGCACCATCCATACACCATTACTTCACAGTCCACTTCACCCTCAGAATCTCGAGACAATCTGCTCTGCGAGCAGGTAAGCAGTAGTTAAGCCTGCCCATCTGTACCACCAAACACCTCCACCACAGTCAATATGCTGTTCAACAAGGCTACACTCGCTATCTTCGCCGGGTCGGCACTCGCCACAGTCCCAGCTACTTCCGAGAGCCTCGACGCCAGGTTTAATGCGGGTGCGAGTGCCGTCGGCACTGTTCCCGTTATAAACCTCAGCCAGGAGCAGGTCAATGCTCTCAATTCGCTTCGGCAGCGCGCCGACGCCCACCCTCTAAGCTTCACTCAGCAGCAGGGCAAGGCGGAGACCAATGAGTTCAAAACGACGATGCAGTCGCTCGAGCAGCGCGCCATCGAGGCTAACCTGCTTGACCATCTGGAGAGGCGCACCACGCTGAAGAGCACTGGCAAGACTAGCAGCAGTAGCAGCAGCAGTGCAGCCGCTGCAGCAGAGGAGGAGGAGGAGGAGGAGGCGGCGCAGGCTGCGGCTGCCAAAGCCAAGGCGGCAAAGACTGCCGAGACGGAAGCCGAGGAGGCTAAAGCCGAGGAAGCGGCCAAGTCCAAGACGAGCGCAACTGACACGGAGGAGGGCTCGTCCGCAAAGAAGGTTTCGAGCGCGCTGGCTCCGACGTCTACCTCAAGCTCCGCCGCCGCGGCAGATCCAACCTTGTCCGCCTCGGACGGTGACCAGCCAGAGCAGTCCACTGGCATCCTCAAGCAGACGGCCCAGGACACTGCCCAGCAGATCAGCCAGGGCGTCAGCATGTCGGTTGGCCAAGCTGTCAGCGACAAGTTGGACAGCGGAATCAACAAGCTGGAGAACTTGAACTACACCAAGGAGTGGGAGGATGCCAAGGACAAGGTCAAGAGCATTTTCAAGGAGCGCGACCTCAGGCCTGTCGAGTTGCCGACCACTCTTCTGCGGGTTGTCAGATCTGAGCCCCCTTCCTCGTCCTTCACTGAGATCCCAAGCGTCTAACCAATTCTTTGTGAAAGAGAAATGGTCCGTGAGGGGTCAATCAGCAACGGATGTGAGGGAACCATACGATTTTGAAGCTGCTGGCTCAGCTATTCGAGTCAGTCACTGTATTACTGAATGCATCAGTGTGTCAGGCGTTATTGTTTTCATCTGCTTTCTTAGGTCTGCTTGCGTTGGGATTCGGTCGGACGGAGGTTGGAGCTGGGCGGAAAATTGTTTTCTCCGTTTGTATTCTAGACTTTTGATACATTGCTTCGTCATTTCGTGCTTTCTCATCGCTGTGCTCTGCTTTACTTTGTTTCTGCTTCAATATTATTACATTTTCACAAGTCACATCATCCATTTCTTGGTTTGTCCTTGACCTCGGCCGAATCATTTTGCAATTGCAGAGATCTGTGACCACGATTCTTAGGATTTCAACCATCATAGCCCATCTAGGAGTTTGTCGTGTGAGCTTGCTCCGGAGTAGATCAATGGGTAAATCATTGTAGCTGGCGGCTTGGCTTCATGCGGACACCCTCGTGTCCTCAGCTGTTTTCGTCAGGGAAGAAGCAACATGAAAAGGCTGAAGACACCTTGGGCCGTCAATAAGCTCGGTCGCATAGGGTATCAATTGCGCCTTTCTTGCACTGTAGACGAAATGAGTAAGCTGCATTATCGACAAAAGGAATATTGGCTGGGTTTGACCTACGAAACAGAATGCTAAGTCGAGCTACGGATCCCCTAGCCTGAACGGTTCGAAGATGCTCTGAGTCTATGAGTACAGTAGCTGTTGTCTGAAGTGTTCATCTCCATAGCCTCATAAACGATTTGCTATCTTCCAGTAGCCCTTGTTGATCTCGAATCATCTTCTGTAGATCTCACCGTCGCTGTAGTTGAATCGTAAGCCAAGTAGAGGTTCACATGTCAATCCGAGAAGACAAAGAAAGGAAACATGACGACAAGATTGAAAGCTGAGAGAGAGCTGACTATCAACTAATACTTAAACGGCTTTTTTTTTTCCCCTGTCCTATTCTATTAGTCAACGATCACGGTTTCAAACGTACCCTTCACATGCCAAAAAGTGACGAGGTAGGTCCTTCATCTTCTCCAACTGGCTTAACCTTTCCCTTTCAAATGCAATAATCTCATGTGAATACCTACCTATAGATTTCCTCTCAAGCATGTTCTGAACATCTAGAAGTTTCTTGTGGGGGGTTGCTTTCTTCGTCGTTCATGTCTACGGATGTACCTTCAACCTTCGAAGGCCTTATCATAGGATGGAAACGGCTCATGCTCAGTGAGGATGATGCTGATTAGTGCAGATACTAGGCACAATCAAGCATAACTTCGGTCTGACGGTCTGAGCTACTAAAGCACTGGTTAAAATGAGCTATCATTGTTGTCGATGCACTGATTGTGATCAGTTGGTTTCTGGCATGAGCGGTTTTAGCAAAGTCTAGATTTCAGTAACCACTCCGGATGTATTCGATTCGTTTAGCTTCACTTTGCTCGCGCTTCAAACTCGTATCTCAGTTGGCGGTGACGGACCGGACTTCATTAGAACTGTTTCTCTGGGCTGCCCTGTTCGTTCTGAGAGTTAGCTCAAGGCCTACGAGAAAACGTTCACGCTTCGAAACTTGAGATATTAAAATTCTGTGGACCTACATCAACGTTACCCTTCCTCCTTTCCTTCCATATTCCGCTTTGTTGCCTGTACTTTCCATCATTCAACTACCAGTCGTTACTACATCCTGAGAGAACATTCGTTCACAATATGCAATACTCGCATCTCCTCGCAGTCTTGAGCCTCGCAGCGGCCACCACCTGCCATGCCTCTGTGCAGCCCGTGCGTCAGATATCTGACGGACAAGTACAAGCCCATACGCCCACCATTGAAACGGCAGCCCCATCCTCCCAGCCTCAATCACAGGCTCCCACAGGAACGCCTGTTTCTCAGATCTCTGATGGACAGGTTCAGGCATCTGGTACGCCCGTCATTGTGCTACCAGCCCTAACTTCGCAGGAGAAGTCGCAGGCGCCCACGGGAGCACCTGTCTCCCAGATCTCCGACGGTCAAGTTCAGGCTCCTACTGGCGCGCCCAGCCTTCCAGTGTCAAGCGAATCAGCGGAGGCCCCGACCAGCGCGGCGGAACCTCCCGCCGGAGCACCGAGTGGAGTAGTCTCACAGATCTCGGACGGCCAGGTGCAGGCTCCCTCTGCCGCCAGCACTGTGCCAGCAGTCAGTCCGTCGGCTGCTTCCCCTTCTGCAGTCCCGACACAAGGCTCAAGTGCTGCTGGAGGCACGACTACCGCCTCCGCGTCGTCTACGTACGTCACGGCTGGAAGCTATAAGTTGCAGCCGGATGGTGGTGCTTCGCAATATGCTGCTGCGGTGGCTCTCGTTGCGTTAGTCTTCGGTGTCTAAGGAGGTTATACTACGAAGTGAACTTCAAGAATTACAAAAGTTTTGGGTTATTGAAATTATCACAAAGATGGTTGGCTTCAAGAAGAACATGATTGATTGTTCATAAATGAAAAACAGAAAATACGAAGAAAAAAAAAGAAGAAGAAAACCAGATTTGATAGATTCATCAGTATTAATAATTGAGAATTAGGTCGCAAGAGCTGATCAACCGTTGCCAACTCGTTTCTCGTGCAAAATTCCCACGGCATCTGCCGTTCTCATCTAACGACACCATAATCACTCTTTCCCGTAGCGGGACCTCTAGGAAAAGCCGCATTATCATATCATGTAATAATTACCAAGAGTCTTTCGTACATAGCCTCTCACAAGTATGGATGATCCACGCAGTCGACTTGGTTATTAGCAACCGGCAACCAAACCCGAGCTCGCCTCCGAGACGACTCGCTCCGGGACGGGATCTCATCCCACAATTTGCCTCCCCACGGGGTGCCATCTACACTACCTTAATTTCCCCGCATCTTCTTTTTTGTGCAGCCGGTCTCGATCTTCGGTACACTGTTCTGCAGGAAAAGGTTCTCTAAAGGCACTTGGCAATGACGCTGTGGCCCTTCTTGACCTCAGGCGGGGCCGACTCCTACAGCTGCACTTCATCGTTTCCAGGAAAATATCCCCTGCTCATGTGACGATTTCTCCACCATGAGCATCCACTAGGTTCAACTTTTGAGTCCATTGTGGTGTTGTTTCCTGGCATCTTCACCTGGCCAGCGGGGACTCGAAGGCATTTTAGTTTCTAATAGTCTGCTGCTGGTCCCGTTGATCTCGCTACGATCGAAGAGACATGACTCTGCTGGGTAATAAAGCAATAACGTGTGTATATATCTACATAGCATTCCCTCAACGCAAGGTTTGTTTTTGGAAATGGAGTCGTGGTCTATGTGTACTTATATATATGTATATGTGTATGCGTATATGTCTTCCGTAACGGAATCTATCAGTACTTAGCTCGTCCACCATGAGGAGCTTATTCTGCATCGTATTGTGGTGCGCTTTGCCTCTGGCACGAGGATATCAGTACGAGGAGGTCCTCAATGTCGCGTCCTCGAATCTCACCGTCACAACTCGAACAGGCACCTTTGTCGGCGACCTGAACGACACGTATCCGGATGTCAGACAATTCAAATATATTCCATATGCTAAGGTGAAGAAGACAATTTCTATCTCTGTTACGATTCATGACTAACACTGTTAAAAACACATCAACACAGCCACCCACAGGCAGTCGTCGGTGGGCACCCCCGTCGCCCTTGGACTCGTCGTCCGAGATCATCGATTCGACCGTCTTCGGTCCGGCATGTGCACAGTATGTCTCTGCCATTCCGACTGCGTGGGCTCTCAACATCACAGGCAATCTCGTCGTCAACTACGGCGAGTCTCTCCTTGCCGGGCAACTGGCCCAGAACTCAGCCGAGGACTGCCTTTCGCTCGCCATATGGACGCCTGCCAATGCAACGGCCGAGTCGAGATTGCCTGTCCTGCACTTCCTGACCGGCGGAGGCGACGTCACGGGCGGCGTCAACATTCCCACGCAGCTGCCGCCAAGCCTGGTCAGCCGTTCGCAGGAGGCCGGCGGCATGATCGTCGTCACAACCAATTATCGCGTGAATGTCTTCTCGTTTCCTAATGCTAAGGGACTCGAGAACTCGACCAACTTTGGCCTGCAGGACCAGCGTCTGGCTGTGGAGTGGGTGTATGAAAACATTGGCGCTTTCGGTGGTGATCCGAGCAAGATCACCCTCTGGGGCCAGTCAGCCGGTGCGAGTGCGACTGATATGTATCTCTTTGCATATCCTGACAACCCGCTCGTCAGAGCATCCATCTCGAGCTCGGGTTTCACTATCGGCCATGCACTTAACTCGGACTACTCGGGCTCCAACTTCTCCTTCGTAGCCAAGAACTTGGGTTGCGACTTCGACGATGCACAGAAGGAGCTGGAGTGTATGAGGCATGTCCCCTATCCACGGATTGAGAATTATATTGGCAACTATCAAGACAACTCAACCCTGGTGAACACTTCTCAGCCAGCCATATCCTTCACTCGCCGCCGTGAGCCCCCCCCCCCGCCGCCCCCCAAACTACAACCACAACGACAAAACAAACCCAAATCTGCTAAGTATTCATACCAGTCAAAAATCCATGC
>JACWRQ010000315.1:0-47692 GCA_014849955.1 Cryphonectria carpinicola | reverse complement strand
AGCGCCGAAAAATCTCCCACCCAAAAAAACTGTCCTCTACTTAGAGGACACTTTGACTTTAGGATAGGACACTTTGACTTTAGGATAGGCCTTTCTTATTGCAATCTGATCAGAGCTAAGCAGAGTAAATAGGATCCTACAATAAGCAGAGTTTCCTAAGAGAAGCTTAGACCAGTAGAGAGCTAAGAAGAGCTTCAAAAGCTTAGAGAGTATACAGATCTCAGATAGAGCTAAAGAGGCTTAGATTAACCCTGCGAATATATAGCTGCGAGATGATATAGGAGCTATCGAATTTGCCCCCAGCGAGATAGACCAAATGCAGCGCTCGCTTCTGCTATAGCCAGCTTATTCTACAAGAGCAGAGAGCCAAATCCCTCATCCTTTTTCGCCAATGCCTAAGGCAGCTCCCTCTTTATCTTCCAGCAGGCCACAGAAGCTTAGCTTTGCACAAAATATAATATAGATTAAGATTGCAAGCTAAGGCAATACTGCTATTATCTCTTCTGCCTCTCCTACCTCTGATCAGAGCTTCTCTTTTGGTATCGAAGAGCGCAGGGGGTTAGTTTCCTTTCTGCGATCTAGATCAGAATCAAAACTAGGATCGCCTATAGAGATATATCCCTCCATCAATGCAGTAGCTAATCTGCTGAAAAATAGTCTGCTGCAATCTTTTAGCAGCAAAAATATTACACAATGAGCAATCTCCAAATCAATATCATAGATAAGTATTCAGGAGAAGCTGCTATTGAGATCTTCTAGCATAAGAAGCGATATTTCGATGGCTAGCTAGTTTTCGCAGAGCTCAGCAGAAAGGCAAAGCATGCGCCTTCTCTTCCCTATACTAGCAATAAATCTACTTCGATAGCTAATGCTAACTCGAGAAGCTGGTTTCGAAGATTAGCAAGCTATGCTAAGCAAGCCTCCTTAGAGACCAGCGCAGGAAACAAGGGCATAGAGGATAGAGAGGCGCAAAGCAAGCAGGAGGGAAAGAGCATAAGGATAGTTAGAGAAGGCTAGAAGGGTAGCAAGCATAGATACTGCATTATTTTTTAAGCCTTTAGCTTCTTATTTTATATCCACAGCAGATAAATCTCTCTATCTCTATGCGCTAAGCTCTGATTATTCATTAATCAATCTATTTTTACTCTCCTCTTATCTCCTAATCTATAGCTTCTGTAATCTTGAGAAAAACCCAGCACAGATTATTCATCTCTATATTATACTATTTGCAGCGCTAGCCTATCCACTTATAGAAAAAGCTCGCCTGAAAAGGCTATTCTTAATCTAGCCCTGCAAGATCATAGATAAGTGCTTTCACCCTAAAGCCAATAGCCCAGAAGCCTCCTATAACTAATATGAGAAGCTTTGGATATTAGCAGATATCACCTAGCTTCCAATAGAAAAACCTCTAATCAGACGCCAGCTTATCCCAGAATATGCAATATGCCTAGAATATACTATACTAAGAGCATCCAGAGTATGCTGCTAGATATCTCTGCGCAAAAATCCCTTTTTGCAGCTATATCTGCCTGCTTTTAATTTTGCACTAAACTAGATCCTGCTTAGAAAGGCAGCTAGCCCTAGCATATATAACTGCTAAGCCAAGCGCCCTCTCTCAGCCTTTGCAGAGAATATAGGCACTAGCTTATATCTCAAGCTGCTAGATTAATGCTATAATCATCTCGCCTTTCTCTTAGCAATCCTTGAGAACTTTTATCTGCGCCTAGCTGCTTTTCCGCTTTATCTGCTCAAAAAGCATACTACTAAACCTCTAATCAGAAGCTAGCCTGCGCTCCTAGCTAGCCAGCTTATAGTAATCGCAGAAGATCTTATCTAGTTTGCACTATATTCGAGCAAACTGCTTATCGAAAACCTAGTTAAGAATAATATGCTAATAGCCCTTTGCATGCAGATATTGGCTCATCTCAGAGCTAGCATTCCAAGGTGCATATCCACTCCAGAAAAGAGTTGCCTAATAAAACTTCTTATCTCAGCCTGCTTATCTGCTTTCCTATGCATAATCTCGCATATTTCTCGGAAGCTCTATATAAATAATAGCATATATATCAGAGATATCCAAGCTTATCCCTAATGCACTAATTGCAATAATTATGCAGCTATAATTATTTATCTATCGCTGCAGAATTATAATTTTGCCTAAGGCATTAGCAACTCTGCTATGATAAATCTCATATTCTAGAGCAGATCTAAAGCTCTCTACCTAGCAGATTATACTGCTATAGATAATCACCTTTCCTTTCTTTACTTTAGCGAGAATTCTCTCTACCTCTCTGCAAACAGAAGCTTCTCTCTGATTAGAAAAGATCTGCTATATCCTATAGCAAATATTCTTGCAAATAGTAGATATTCGAAAAACTGCTGGATCAGAGATACATAGAGCCTAGAAGAGAGATGCCTTATCTTTCAGCAGTAGGATAGCTATCAGGAAAATCTGCTATATACTAAATACTGCGATAATAAATCCAAGCTCTTGAAATTGCAATCGAAAGCTATTATTTATATCAAGAGCTATATAGCACTTATCTATAACAACCTAGTTAAGCTGCTCCTAAGTGCGCAAGCAGTTAATAAAGCTAGAAAACTGCTTAGAGATAGCAAATTCAGATATAATAAAGATAATAGCAGCAGCTTAGTTAGGCTTAGATAAGATCTATATAGATGCATCAATCTAATATATCTAGTATCTCTAGAATAGATCTTCTTAAAGAGCAATAAGAGAAGTAATCACAATTATTATGCCCTGGGGTAAATAATATGCCAGAAGCAGAAAAAAGAGAGCTTTTCCGCTGCCTATTCCAGCAATCTGCAGAATAGGAGTTTCTCCTCGAGCAATTGCATAGAGAATAGGCTTCTAGTTGCCTTGAAACTAAGCCTCTACTCTAATCATCTGCTATAATTAGCCAAGAAGATTAAACTTATATAGCTAACAAAAGTGCTGCAGCCAGCTCTGCTCTTATTCCTTCTCAAAAACTTCTCTTATTCGCTTAGAGAATATTATAGAGGCAGAATAGCTTTGAAATCCGAGAAATCGATGCCACTAGATGCTAGCTCTTCAAAACCAATCTCTCCAAATAGCTATCTCAAATAAGCCCAGCTACAGCTCTCTTCCATATACTATATGCACTATAGCTATACTATGCCCAGCTTGCAGATTGAGAATATTATTAGCTTCTTCATTATCACTAGTTAGATTATTTCTGCTGCCTGCAAGCTAGCCTTATATATTGCTATAATAGCTTTCCCTAAGGTATTAATAAGCGATAGTAATTGCAATATGCTGCTAAATACTAATTATAAGCTTTGCATCTATAAGCTGCAAGCTATACTGCTGAAGAAGGCATCTTATCCGATTTGCAGGCTATAGCTAGGGGCTAGGGGCTATAATGCTAGATTCCTCCTTTTCTTCTAGGTTTGCTAGCAGGAAAATCTGATCAGCCCAGAGCAGAGAGCTTCTCGCCTAGCTAGCCCCAAGAAAGCTTTCGATCTGCTGCTAGAAGAGAAGGGCTAGCCAGAGATACCAGATAAAAAGAGCACCTATCTCGCGCAGCAGATATCAGTAGATAATCTTAAGCTAATCAGAGGCTTAGTAGCCCTTATAGTAGAAAACAACAAAATAGACCAGCCTATTGTGAAGAAAGATATTTCGAAAGCCTCTATATATCAAGTTCTCTGATCAGAAGCTAAGGATCTTAGTAGTGCAGGCTAGCTAGTCTCCAGAAAAATGCAGAAGGAGAAGAATCTGCTTACGAAATCTCTCTGCCTAGAAGCAGAACTAGCTAACAGCAGAAGCCCAGAGCTATTAGCTATGCTTATTAAACTATATAGCATACAGCTCTATATTGCCAAGAATATGCTCTAGGAGCCACTGCTAGCCATCTATAGGCTATTGGTTGCAGCAATTAGCGAGAAATAAATAGCCGATCTAGTTATCATAGTAATCATCTTAGAGCAAAGACTAGTTAATCCAAAGCAGGGCTTCCAAATCTGGAGTTTCAAGCATCTCACCAAAGCTCTGCTATGCTAAGCTGAGAAGATTATAAACTATATCGGAGATCTAATCAGTATACAGCTAAATATTATAATAGGAAATAAGGTTTCCTTGCTAATCTACCCTGCTAGAGGCTGCAGTAATATAGCAGATCTTAAAGCTATAGGATCTAGCCTCGAAGATCTAATCGAAAGGGGTAAGCTTAGTCTCAGGGCTAGTAGTTATTATAAATCGGAAGATCTTTAGCTAGAGGAATTCGAAGAGCCTGCAGCAATGCTCCAATGCTTCTTCTTGCAAGATCTCCTAGAGTAGCACAGCCAGCTTCTTATCCACCTTCTCTTCCTACTCGAGATAAGCCTAGAAAACTACAAGCATGCAGGCCAGCTTGATAATAGCAGAGTAGACAAAAGTATAATTAAGCGGTATTTCCTACCTACTATCTTCCCAGATGCTAAGAATAGCGAGAGCACTAAGAAGAGCACTCTTATATTCAGTATCTAGGAGAAGATAATCGAAAAGCTGAACTGCAAAATCTAGATATGCTCTATCCTAGCATGCTATAGCAATAGCAGAAAATATCCTAGCTATATTTTCAAGCTAGTGCAGAAAGCGGGCATAAAGATAGCTCTATTTGGTGGTAAAGCGATAGAGAGATTGCTAATCAGAGCTAAGAGCTTATATCTATATAACATAGCTTAGAATATAGCGCCAAATCCCTATATACCGCTGCTATAAATTGCTCTCAAGTTAGCTATCGAATAGCTGCTTAGGCTTAATATGCTTATTCTTCCAATTAATCTCAAAAAGGATAAAATAGCTAATAACAGATGCAACTGCGATATAGTAGGCCTGCTAGGCAATGCGCTGGAAGCTCTGCTAGAGAGCCTGCAGGATTAGCTCATTATCCTGGATCAGCGAAACCAGCTCCTTAATTCTAATCAGATCTAGCCCCTGCAGATAAGCAGCCCAGCTAACCCTGCGAAGCCAGAGATTAGGCTCTAGCTAATTATCTCCTTCCTAGATAATCCAATCTATTAGGTTAGCTAGCTGCTCCTATACCTAGCAGAAGGATACTATAATCAGCTATCTCAGATCCTCTGGAATGCTAGGCTGGCTATCCTTAGGCTTACTCTAGCATTCCACTTCGAACTATCTGCTAGCCTACTAGTTCGGAAAAAGCCTTTGGCAGCGCATCTGCATTCGCTATAGGACAGGGGAAACTACCACCTAGGCAGATAGGCAACTACCTATGCAGAGATTTATCCACCTATGCGAGAGGCAATAGTGATCTCGCATCTTATAAGCCTATCTAGTGATGAAAGCATATTCTCGATAAATAAGGCTATTAGTCTGAATATGGCTAAGAAGCAGAATAGAAGTGCTTGCTAAATCAGGAAACTGGAAATGCTGCAGATCTTATTAAGTGCAATAAATACCAGGCAGGCTTTAAATACAGCTTGCAATAATCTATTGCTCTTTCTTAGGCATTCTATAGCATGCTAAAACCAGATAAGCTGCTGCCTCATTAGCTATAATGCTAAACTAGCATTCTCTGCATATAATAATATATAATAGGGAATAGAAAAATAAAGAATAAATAGAATCAGCTATAGCTAGGTTCTAATCAGAATCACAGGTTAAAGGTAAGCCCTAAAAATAAGACAAGGCAATTAGTTGTTTTTGATGCAGGTAAAAATGCAGATCTAACTATCTCAATCTTTTACCCTAGAAATACAAATTCTGCAATTGGAATGGAAAGGAAGATAATAAGAACTTGAAATTTAGAAATAGCAGAGTTTTAAGGGAGGCAACCAGATTTCAAATTGAAAAGAGCCAGAAAGCTTAAAAATTAAATAGAGAACAGTTTGCAGAAGAAAAAAACAATCCTCTTACCCCTATATTCGCTAGCGCTGAAAAATCTCCCACTCAAAAAAACTATCCTCTACTTAGAGGACACTTTGACTTTAGAATAGGTGAGCTGCCGCCTTATTAGCTTCAATGCCAAACTAGCATTCTCTGCATATAACAATATGTAATAGGGAGTGGAAAAATAAAAGATAGATAGAATCAGCTATAGCTGGGTTCTGATTAGAATCGCAGATTAGGGGTAAGCTCTAAAAATAAGGCAAAGCAATTGGTTATTTTTGATATAGGTAAAAATGCGGATCTGATTACCTCAATCTTTTACCCTAGAAATACAAATTCTGCAATTAGAGTGGAAAGGAAGATGATGAGAACTTGAAATTTAGAAATGGCAGAGTTTTAAGGGAGGCAACCAGACTTCAAATTGAAAGGAGCCGGAAAGCTTAAAAATTGAGTAGAGGACAGTTTGCAGAAGAAAAAAACAATCCTCTTACCCCTATATTCGCTAGCGCTGAAAAATCTCCCACCCAAAAAAACTATTCTCTACTTAGAGGACACTTTGACTTTAGAATAGGGCTTAGCAGAAAGATAAAGCATATACTTTCTCTTTCTTATACTAGCAATAAATCCATTTCAATAGCTAATGCTAATTCGAGAAGCTAGTTTCGAAGATTGATAAGCTATGCTGAGCAGACTTTCTCAGGGATTAGCGCAGGAAATAAGGGCGCAGAGAATAGAGAGGCATAAAGCAAGCAGAAGGGAAGGGGCATAAAGGTGATCAGAGAAGGCTAAAGAGGTAGCAAGCATGGATATTGCGTTGTTTTTTAAGCCTTTAGCTTCTTATTTTATATCTATAGCAGATAGATCTCTCTATCTCTATATGCTAGGCTCTGATTATTTGTTAATCAATTTATTTTTACTCTTCTCTTATCTTCTAATCTATAGCTTCTATAATCTTGAGAAAAACTTAGCATAGATTATTTATCTCTATATTATGCTACTTGCAGCGCTAGCTTATCTACTTATAGGAGGAGCTTATCTGAAAAGGCTGTTCTTGGTTTAGCTTTGTAAGATTATAGATAAGTGCTTCTACTTTGAAGCTGATAGCCTAGAAGCCCCCTATAACTGATATAAGAAGCTTTGGGTATTAGCAGATATTGCTTGGCTTCTAATAGAAAGATCTCTGATTAAATGCTAGCTTATCTTAGAATATGCAATATGCCTAGGGTATATTATACTGGGAATATCTAGAGTATGCTGCTAGATGCTTCTGCGCAAAGATTCTTTTTTGCAGCTATGCTTATCTGCTTTTGATCTTGCGCTAAATTAGATTCTGCCTAGAGAGGCAGCTAGCTTTAGCATATATGGCTGCTAGGCTAAGCGCCTTTTCTCAGCCTTTGTAGAGAATATAGGCACTAGCTTATATCTTGAGCTGCTAGATTAATGCTGCAATTATCTCGCTTTTCTCTTAGTAGTCTTTGAGAACTTCTATCTGTGCTTAGCTGCTTTTCTGCTTTATCTGCTCAAAAAGTATGCTGCTAAGCCTCTGATTAGGAGCTGGCTTGCGCTTTTAGCTAGCTAGCTTATAGTAGTTGCAGAAGATCTTATCTGGTTTGTATTATATTTGAGCAAATTGCTTATTAAGAATCTAGTTAAGGATAATATGCTGATATTCCTTTGTATGCAGATATTGGCTTATCTTAGGGCTAGTATTTCAAAGCACATATCTATTCTAGAAAAGAGTTGCTTAATAAAATTTCCTATCTTAGCCTGCTTATCTGTTTTCCTGTGCATAATCTTGCATATTTCTTAGAGGCTTTGCATGAATAATAGTATATATATTAGGAATATCTAAGCTTATTCCTAATGCGCTAGTTGTAATAATTATGCAGCTGTGATTGTTTATCTATTGCTGCAGGATTATAATCTTGCTTAAGGCATTAGTAACTCTGCTATAATAGATCTTATATTCCAGAGCAGATCCGAGGCTCTTTATTTGGCGGATTATACTACTATAGATAATCACTTTTCCTTTCTTTACTTTAGCAAGAATTTTCTCTATCTCTTTATAGATAGAAGCTTCTCTCTGATTAGAAGAGATTTGCTATATTCTATAGCAAATATTCTTGCGAATAGTAAATATTCGAAAAACTGCTAGATTAGAGATATATAGGGCCTAGAAGAGAGATATCTTATCTTTCAGTAGTAGGGTAGCTATTAGGAAGATCTGCTATATATCAAATGCTGCAATAGTAGATCTAAGCTCTTAAAGTTGCAGTTGAAAGCTATTATTTGTATTAAGAGCTATATAGCACTTATTTATAATAATCTGATTAAGCTGCTCCTAAGTATATAGGCAATTGATAAAGCTGGAAAATTGCTTAGAGATAGCAGATTCAGATATAATAAAGATGATAGCAGCAGCTTGATTAGGCTTAGATAAAATTTATATAGATATATTAATCTAATATATTTAGCATCTCTGGAATAAATCTTCTTGAAGAGCAATAAGAGGAGTAATTATAATTGTTATGCCCTAGGGTAAATAGTATGCCAGAAGCAGAAAGAAGAAAGCTTTTCCGCTGCTTATTCCAGCGATCTGCAGAATAGGAGTTTCTCCTTAAGCAATTGCATAGAGAATAGGCTCCTAATTGCTTCGAAACTAAGCCTCTGCTCTGATTATCTGCTATAATTGGCTAAGAAGGTTAGATTTATATAGCTGATAAAAGCGCTATAGCTAGCTCTGCTCTTATTCCTTCTCAAAAATTTCTTTTGTTTGCTTAGAGAGTATTATAGAGGCAGAATAACTTTGAAACTTGAGAAATTGATGCTATTAGATGCTAGCTTTTTAAAATTAGTCTCTCTGAATAGCTATCTCGAATAGGCTTAGCTGTAGCTCTCTTCTATATACTATATATGCTATAGCTATATTATGCCTAGCTTGCAGATTGAGAATATTATCAGCTTTTTTATTATCACTAGTTAGATTATTTCTGCTGCTTATAGGCTAGCCTTATATATTGCTATAATAGCTTTTTCTAAGATATTAATAAGCAATAGCAATTGTAATATGCTGCTAAGCACTAATTATAAGCTTTGCATTTATAAGCTGCAGGCTGTATTGCTGAAAAAAGCGTTTTATTTGGTTTGCAGGCTATAGCTAGGAGCTAGGAGCTATAATGCTAGATTTCCTCTTTTCTTCTGGGTTTGCTAGTAGGAGAATCTGATTAGCTTAGAGCAGAGGGCTTCTTGCTTAGCTAGCTCTGAGAAAGCCTTCGATCTGCTGCTAGAAAGGGAGAGCTAGCTAGAGATATTAGATAAGAAGAATGCCTATTTTGCACAGCAGATATTAGTAGATAATCTTGAGCTGATCAAAGGCTTAGTAGCCTTTATAGTAGAAAATAATAAAATAAATTAGCTTATTATAAAGAAAGATATTTCAGAAGCTTTTATATGCTAAGTTCTCTGATTAGAGACTAAAGATCTTAGTAATATAGGCTAGCTAGCTTTCAGAAAAATGCAGAAGGAGAAGGATCTACTTATAAAATCTCTCTGCCTAGGAGCAGAATTAGCTAATAGCAGAGATCTAGAGCTATTAGCTATACTTATTAAATTATATAGTATATAGCTCTATGCTGCTAAGAATGCGCTCTAGGAGCTATTGCTAGCTATTTATAAGCTATTGATTGCAGCAATTAGCGAAAAATAAATAGCTGATCTAGTTATTATAGTGATTATCTTAGAGCAAAGGCTAGTTAATCTGGGGCAGGATTTCCAGATCTAGAGTTTTAAGCATCTTATTAAAGCTCTGCTATGCTAAGCTAAGGAGGTTATAGATTATATCAGAGATCTGATTAGTATGCAGCTAGATATTATAGTAGGAAATAAGGTTTTCTCGCTAGTTTATTCTGCTAGAGGCTGCAGTAGTATAGCAGATCTTAAGACTATAGAATCTAGCCTTGAAGATCTAATCGAGAGAGATAGGCTTAGTCTCAGAGCTAATAGTTGTTATAAATCAGGAGATCTTTGGCTAGAGGAATTCGAAGAGCCTATAGTAGTGCTCTAGTGCTTCTTTTCGCAAGATCTCCTAAGATAGCATAGCTAGCTTCTTATCCACTTTCTCTTTCTGCTTAAAATAAGCTTAGAAAACTATAAGTATATAGGCTAGCTTAATAATAGCAGAGTAGATAAAAGTATAATTAAGCAGTATTTCCTATCTATTATTTTCTTAGATGCTGAGAATAGCAAGAGCACTAAGAAAAGTACTCTTATATTTAATATCTAAGAGAGGATAATTAAGAAGCTAGACTATAAAGTCTAGATATACTCTATCCTAGCGCACTATAGCAGTAGCAGAAGAAATCCTAGCTATATTTTCAAGCTAATATAGAAAGCAGATATAAAAATAGCTCTATTTGGTAGTAAAGCAATAGAAAGATCACTGATTAGAGCTAAAAGCTTATATCTATATAATATAGCTTAGGATATAGTATTAAACCCCTATATATCGCTGCTATAAACTGCTCTTAAGCTAGCTATCAAATAGCTACCTAGGCTTAATATGCTTATTTTTCTAGTTGATCTCAAAGAGAATAAAATAGCTAATAATAGATGCAATTATAGTATAGCAGGCTTACTAAGCAATATACTAGAAGCTTTGCCAAAAGGCTTGCAGAATCAGCTTATTATCTTGAATTAGCAAAACCAGCTTCTTAGTTCTAATCAGATCTAGCCTCTACAGATAAGCAGCTTAGCTAATCTTGCGAAGCCAAAGATTAGGCTCCAGCTAATTATCTTCTTCCTAGATAATCTAGTTTATTGGATTAGCTAGCTGCTCCTATATCTAGTGGAAGAATGCTATAATCAGCTGCCTCAGATTCTCTAGAATACTAGGCTAGCTATCCTTAGGCCTGCTTTAGCATTCCACTTCGAACTATCTGCTAGCCTGCTAGTTTGGAAAAAGCTTTTAGCAGCATATCTGCATTTGCTATAGGATAGAGAAAGCTGCCACTTAGGCAGATAGGCAATTATCTATATAGGGATTTATCTATCTATGCAAAAGGCAGTAATGATTTTGCATTTTATAAGCTTGCCTAGTGATAAAGGCATATTCTCAATAAGCAAAGCTATTAGTCTAAATATAGCTAAGAAGCAGAATAGAAGTGCTTGCTAGATTAGGAAACTAGAAATACTGTAGATCTTATTAAGTGCGATAAATACTAAGCAGACTTTGAATATAGTTTGTAATAATCTATTGCTCTTTCTTAGGCATTCTATAGCATACTAAAGCCAGATAAGCTGCTATCTTATTAGCTATAATGCCAAATTAGTATTCTCTATATATAATAATATATAATAGAGAATAGAAAAATAAAAGATAAATAGAATCAGCTATAGCTAGATTCTAATTAGAATCGCAGATTAGAGATAAGCCCTAAAAATAAGGCAAGATAATTGGTTATTTTTGATGCAGGTAAAAATATGGGTCTGATTATTTCAATCTTTTACTCTAGAAATACAAATTCTGCAATTGGAGTGGAAAGGAAGATGATAAGAACTTGAAATTTAGAAAAAGCAGAGTTTTAAGAGAGGCAATTAGACTTCAAATTGAAAGAAGCTGGAAAGCTTAAAAATTGAGTAGAAGACAGTTTGCAGAAGAAAAAAACAATCCTCTTACCCCTATATTTGCTAGCACTGAAAAATCTCCTACCTAAAAAAACTATCCTCTACTTAGAGGATACTTTGACTTTAGGATAGTGCAAAAAGTGGGCATAAAGATAGCTTTATTTAATAGTAAAGCAATAGAGAGATTACTAATTAGAGCTGAGAGCTTATATCTATATAATATAGCTTAGGATATAGCGCTAAATCTCTATATACTGCTATTATAAACTGCTTTTAAGCTAGCTATCAAATAGCTGCCTAGGCTTAATATGCTTATTCTTCTAATTAATCTCAAAGAGAATAGAATAGCTGATAATAGATATAACTGCAATATAGCAAGCCTGCTAAGCAATGCACTAGAAGCTCTGCTAGAGAGCTTGCAAGGTTAGCTTATTATCTCAGATCAGCAAAACTAGCTCCTTAGTTTTGATTAGATCTAGCTTCTGCAGATAAGCAGCCTAGCTAATCCTGCAAAGCTAGAGATTAGGCTTTAGCTAGTTATCTCCTTCCTAGATAATCCAGTCTATTAGATTAGCTAGCTGCTTTTATATCTAGCGGAAAGATGCTATGATTAGCTGCTTTAAATCCTCTGGAATGCTAGGCTAGCTATCCTTAGGCTTACTCTAGTATTCTATTTCGAATTATCTATTAGCTTGCTAATTCAGAAAGAGCCTTTGGCAGTATATCTATATTTGCTATAGGATAAAGGAAGCTGCTATTTAAGCAGATAAGCAATTATCTATACAGAGGTTTATTTACCTATATAAGAGATAATAGTAATCTCGCATTTTATAAGTCTACCTAGTAATAAAAGTGCATTTTTGATAGGTAAAGCTATTAGTTTAAATATAGCTAAGAAGTAGAATAGAAATGCTTACTAGATTAGGAAATTAGAAATACTGCAGATTTTGTTAAATGCAATAAATACTAGGCAGATTTTAAATATAGCTTGTAATAATCTATTGCTTTTTCTTAGATATTCTATAATATGCTAAAGCTAAATAAGCTACTGCCTTATTAGCTATAATGCTAAATTAGTATTCTCTATATATAATAATATATAATAGAGAATAGAAAAATAAAAGATAAGTAAAATTAGCTATAGCTAGATTCTAATTAGAATTATAGATTAAAAATAAGCCCTAAAAATAAGGCAAAATAATTAGTTATTTTTGATATAGGTAAAAATGTAGATCTAATCACCTTAATCTTTTACTTTAGAAATATAAATTCTGTAATTGGAGTAGAAAGGAAGATAATAAGAACTTGAAATTTAGAAATAGCAGAGTTTTAAGGGAGGCAATTAGATTTCAAATTGAAAAGAGCTAGAAAGCTTAAAAATTGAATAGAGGATAGTTTGCAGAAGAAAAAAATAATCCTCTTACCTCTATATTTGCTAGCACCAAAAAATCTCCTATCCAAAAAAACTATTCTCTACTTAGAGGATACTTTAACTTTAGGATAGGAGAGATAGTTGGTTAGGCTTTTAGCGATAAAAATCAAGGAGCTAAGCAGGAAAATAAGAAAGCTGATAAATCTAGCTTTTAGCTAGAGAGAAAGGTAATAGAGAAAAAGGAAAGAGATAGATAAGCAGAGAAAAAGCTGAAAGCAGCTAGGCAAATTGGAGAGAGAAAGGGATTAGAGGCCTAGTAAAATAGAAAAAGAAGAGAAGAGATTAGCTAAGCACTTTAATTAGCGCAGCAAGATTTCTTTTTAATCTGAATAAAAGTAGTAGCTAATATTTAGAATAGTGAATTATAAGAACTAGTAGCTTACTTGGTAGTAGAGCTTACTTGAGATCTGAAAAGGAGAAGATATATGCTTAATCCTTTCTCCTTGCCTATGAATTACTTGAAGCCTATGAATTACTCTTGCTAAGATCTTGGAATATATATATCTGCTATTTAGCTATCAGATTTCAACTTTAATTCTCTTCTTTTCTTTTCTCTTCTCTTCTCTTCTCTTTTTAAATTAGATAATAGGGCTAGAAGAGAATAAATTCATAGAGCTATAGCTCTGCTTTTGCTTTATTTTCTCTCTTTTTTTTCTGCTTTGACTAATCTTAGCTTTTCTATTTCCTTCCTTTCTTTCCCTCTTATTCTCAAATTCCTACTATAGCTTAATCAAAACTTTTCTGCTATTTCTTTTTAAAAACTATATTCTTTTTCAATCCTTTTTCGCTTTTTTATATTTTAATAAATAATATAGCAGCCTACTAATTAGTATTTATAATATCTGATAAGAAAAGAAAGAAGCTTGCTATAAGTGCTAATATTCTAATTCTTTCTCTTGAAAAAGCATAAGCCTAATTGCTCTCAGGCAATAAGCAGTTGCAAATCTATTGCTTTCTCTTAGTTTTTTTTCAGCAGATTAACTTTTTTCAAGCTATAGCTAATAATATCCTAGAAAATATTAATAAGCAAGGCAAATAGCGCTATATTATATTAGCAGGAGAGGCTTGATCTATTCTGCAAATATCTGCTTTATTTGCTTTTAAAGCTCTCTCTAGATAATATTAGAAGATAATAGCAGATCTCAGCTGGATAATTATAAACTCTATAAATATTAATTATCTATCTATTAATAATGCTTTGCTAGCTAATTGCTCTAACTATTTCAATGCTGAGCTAGCTTATCTGCCTAAGATAAGAGTAATTAAGCTTTTTAAGCATTATTTTTCTGGTATTTATTTCTATCTAAAGCTTTGCAACTCTGATTAGAAAAACCTGGATCTACAGATTGGAAAGCTTAGTGAAATCTACTGGATTTATATAGCTTTAATACTATATAATATTGAGGATTTTATTCTGCAATATAAGCAGCTTATAAACTTAGTATTAATAAGCCTAATTAGATAGCAGCTGATAGATCTGATCTTGCAGATATAGATAATAAACTAGTTTTTCGATTTTATAAGCTGAAAAATCTCTCATTTTCGAGGAAAATATAGCTTAAAGATATACTAAATAGTTTTTCCCTATTTTCGCAATAATTACTAATTTATTGCAATTTACAATTACTATTAATATATTATCTAGATACTTAACTTCTTATATCTTAAAAACTCTATTATATAAAAGATAGTTATTAAGATAATAGAGCAATATCTGGTTATTATAAATCAGTAGCTAGCAAATAAAACTCTGATTTACTAGTATATATAGATCTATATGCAGAAAGATAGATAGAGCTATAGTTTGCATATAGCTAATAATCTGCGCTTTTTCTTTCAGGAATCTAATAAGTAGCAGAATAATAGCTAATTTATAAACTAATAAGAATTAGCTTTATTTCAAAATGCTAATAAGAAGATCTCACTTTAGCAATATATTAAGAAAGCTTTTCTTATTGCAATCTAATCAGAGCTAGGCAAAGCAAATAAGATTCTATAATAAGCAGAGTTTCCTAAGAGAAGCTTAGACTAATAGAAAGCTGAGAAAAGCTCTAAAAGCTTAGAGAATATATAGATCTTAGATAAAGCTAAAGAAGCTTAGATTAACTCTGCAAATATATAGCTGCAAAATAATATAAAAGCTATTAAATTCGCTTTTAGTAAGATAGATTAAATATAGCATTTGCTTCTGCTATAGCTAGCTTCCCCTATAAAAGCAGAGAGCTAAATCCCTTATTCTTTTTCGCTAATGCCTAAGATAGCTTCCTTTTCATTTTCCAGCAGGCTATAAGGGCTTAGCTTCGCATAGGATATAATATAGATTGAGATTGCAAGCTAAGGCAATATTGCTATTATCTCTTCTGCTTCTTCTATCTCTAATTAGAGCTTCTCTTTTGGTATCAAAGAGCGCAAAGGATTAGTTTCCTCTTTGCAATCTAGATCAGAATTAGAATTAGAATTGCCTATAGAGATATATCTCTCTATTGATATAATAGCTAATCTGCTAAAAAGTAATTTGCTATAATCTTTTAGTAGTAAGAATATTGCATAATAAGCAATTTCCAAATTAATATTGCAGATAAATATTCAGAAGAAGCTGCTATTGAGATTTTCTAGCATAAGAAGCAATATTTCAATAGCTAGCTAATTTTTGCAAAGCTTAGCAGGAAAGCAAAGCATATGCTTTCTCTTCTCTATATTAGTAATAAATCTATTTTAATAGCTAATGCTAATTTGAGAAATTGATTTCGAAAATTAGCAAACTATGCTAAGTAGGCTTTCTTAGAGATTAGCGCAGGAAATAAAAGCATAGAGAATAGAGAGGCGCAAAGCAAGCAGGAGAGAAGAGATATAAAGGTGGTTAGAGAAGGCTAGAGAAGTAGCAAGCATAGATATTATATTATTTTTTAAGCTTTTAGCTTCTTATTTTATATCTATAGCAGATAAATCTCTCTATCTTTATATGCTAAGCTCTGATTATTTATTAATTAATCTATTTTTACTTTTCTTTTATCTTTTAGTTTATAGCTTCTATAATCTTAAGAAAAACTTAGCATAAATTATTTATTTTTATATTATATTATTTGCAATATTAGCCTATCTATTTATAGAAAAAGCTCGCCTGAAAAAGCTATTCTTAATCTAGCTTTGCAAGATTATAGATAAGCGCTTTTACTCTGAAGCTAATAGCTTAGAAGCTCTCTATAACTGATATAAGAAGCTTTAAATATTAGCAGATATTATCTAGCTTCTAATAGAAAAATCTCTGATTAAATGCTAGCTTATTCTAGGATGCATAATATATCTAGAATATATTATATTAGAAGCATTTAGAGTATACTACTAGATGCCTTTATGCAAAGATCTCTTTTTATAGCTATACTTATCTGCTCTTGATCTTACGCTAAACTAGATTCTGCTTAAAGAAGCAGCTAGCTCTAGCATATATAGCTGCTAAGCTAAGTGCTCTCTCTTAGCCTTTGCAGAGAATATAAGCACTAGCTTATATCTTAAGCTGCTAGATTAATACTATAATTATCTTGCCTTTCTCTTGATAGTTCTTGAGAATTTCTATTTATATCTAGCTGCTTTTCTGCTTTATCTGCTCAAAAAGCATGCTGCTAAGCCTTTGATCAGAAGCTAGCCTATGCTTCTAGCTAGCTAGCTTATAATAATTATAGAAGATCTTATCTAGTTTGTACTATATTTGAGCAAACTGCTTATTAAAGATCTAATTAAGAATAATGCGCTGATATTCTTTTGCATGCAAATATTAGCTTATCTTAGAGCTAATATTTTAAAGCATATATTTACTCTAGAAAAGAATTGCCTAATAAAACTTCCTATCTTAGCTTGCTTATTTACTTTCCTATATATAATTTCGCATATTTCTCAGAGGCTTTATATAAATAATAGCATATATATCAGGGATATCTAGGCTTATCTCTAATATGCTAATTGCAATAATTATATAGCTATAATTATTTATCTATTGCTATAGAATTGCAGTTTTGCTTAAAGCATTAGCAACTCTGCTATAATAGATTTTATATTCTAGATTAGATCTGAGGCTTTTTATCTAGCAGATTATACTATTATAGATAATTACTTTTCCCTTCTTTACTTTAGCGAGAGTTCTCTCTATCTCTCTGCAGATAGAAGCTTCTCTCTGATTAGAAGAGATTTGCTATATTCTATAGCAAATATTCTTGCGAATAGTAGATATTCGAAAAACTGCTGGATTAGAGATATATAAGGCCTAGAAGAGAGATACCTTATCTTTTGATAGTAGGGTGGCTATTAGGAAAATCTGCTATATACTAAATGCTGCAATAGTAGATCTAAGCTCTTAAAGTTATAATTGAAAGCTATTATTTATATTAAAAGCTATATAGCATTTATCTATAATAATCTAATTAAGCTATTCCTAGGCATATAAGCAGTTAATAAAGCTAGAAAACTGCTTAGAGATAGCAGATTTAAATATAATAAAGATGATAATAGCAGCTTAGTTAGGCTTGAATAAGGTTTATATAAATATATCAATCTGATATATCTAGCATCTTTGGAATAGATCTTTTTGAAGAGCAATAAGAGGAGTAATTATAATTATTATACTCTAGGGTAAATAGTATGCTAGAAGCAGAAAGAAGAAAGCTTTTCTGCTGCCTATTCCAGCAATCTATAGAATAGGAGTTTCTTCTTAAGTAATTGCACAAAGAATAGGCTTCTAATTGCCTTAAAACTAAGCCTCTGCTCTGATTATTTGCTATAATTAGCTAAGAAGATTAGATTTATATAGCTAATGAAAATGCTATAGCTAGCTCTGCTTTTATTTCTTCTTAAAAACTTCTTTTATTTGCTTAGAGAGTATTATAAAGGCAGAATAGCTTTAAAATCTGAGAAATTAATACTACTAGATATTAGCTCTTTGAAATTAGTTTCTCTAGATAGCTATCTCAAATAAGCCTAGCTGCAGCTTTTTTCTATATATTATATATGCTATAGCTATATTATGCCTAGCTTATAGATTGAGAATATTATTAGCTTTTTTATTATTATTAGTTAGATTATCTCTGCTATCTATAAACTAGCCTTATATATTGCTATAATAGCTTTCCCTAAGATATTAATAAGTAATAGCAATTATAATATATTGCTAGGTATTAATTATAAGCTTTGCATTTATAAGCTGCAAGCTATATTGCTGAAGAAAGCATTTTATCTAATCTGCAGGCTATAGCTAAGGGCTAGGAGCTATAATGCTGAATTCTCTCTTTTCTTTTAGATTTGCTAGCAGGAAGATCTGATCAGCTTAGAGCAGAGAGCTTCTTGCTTAGCTAGCCCTGAGAAAGCTTTCGATCTGCTGCTAGAAAGGGAAAGCTAGCTAGAGATATTAGATAAGAAAAGTACCTATTTTGCATAGCAGATATCAGTGGATAATCTTAAGCTAATTAGAAGCCTAATAGCTTTTATAGTAGAAAACAATAAAATAGATTAGCCTATTATAAAGAAAGATATTTTGGAGGCCTTTATATGCCAAATTCTCTGATTAGAGGCTAAGGATCTTAGTAGTATAAGCTAGCTAGTTTTCAGAAAAATATAGAAAAAGGAGAATCTGCTTATAAAATCTCTTTGCTTAGAAGCAAAACTAGCTAATAGCAGAGGCTTAGAGCTATTAGCTATACTTATCAAATTATATAGCATATAGCTTTATGCTGCTAAGAATGCATTCTAAGAGCTACTATTAGCTATCTATAAGCTATTAATTGCAATAATTAGTAAGAAATAAATAGCTAATCTAGTTATTATAGTGATTATCTTAGAGCGAAAGCTAGTTAATCTAAGGCAGGGTTTCTAGATCTGGAGTTTTAAGCATTTTATTAAAGCTTTGCTATGCTAAGCTGAGAAGATTATAGATTATATTGAAAATCTGATCAATATATAGCTAGATATTATAATAGGAAATAAGATTTTCTTGCTAATCTATTCTGCTAGAGGCTATAATAGTATAGCAGATCTTAAGGCTATAGGATTTAGCTTTGAAGATCTAGTTGAAAGAGATAAACTTAATCTCAGAGCTAGTAGTTATTATAAATCAGAAGATCTTTAGCTAGAGAAATTCGAAAAGCTTATAATAGTGCTTTAATGCTTTTTTTTGCAAAATCTCTTAGAATAGCATAGCTAGCTTCTTATTTATCTCTTCTTTCTATTTAAGATAAGCCTAGAGAATTATAAATATATAGGCTAGCTTAATAATAGCAGAATAGATAAAAATATAATTAAGCAATATTTCCTATCTATTATCTTCCTAGATACTGAGAATAGTAAGAGCACTAAGAAAAGCATTTTTATATTTAATATCTAGGAGAAAATAATTGAAAAGCTAAACTGCAAAATCTAAATATGCTCTATTCTAGCATATTATAGCAGTAGTAGAAGATATCCTAGCTATATTTTCAAGCTAATATAGAAAGCAGGCATAAAGATAGCTTTATTTAGTAGTAAAATAATAAAGAGATTGCTAATTAGAGCTGAAAGCTTATATCTATATAATATAGCTTAGAATATAGCACTAAATCTCTATATACTGCTGCTATAAACTGCTTTTAAGCTAATTATTGAATAGCTATCTAGGCTTAATATGCTTATTTTTTCAATTGATTTCGAAGAGGATAGAATAGCTAATAACAGATGCAATTATAATATAATAAGCTTGCTAAGCAATATGCTAGAAGCTCTGCTAGAGAGCTTGCAGAATTAGCTTATTATTCTAAATTAGCAAGATTAGCTTTTTAGTTCTAATTAGATCTAGCTTCTGCAAGTGAGCAGCTTAGCTAACTCTGCGAAGCTAGAGATTAGGCTTTAGCTAGTTATCTTCTTTCTGGATAATCTAATCTATTAGATTAGCTAGCTGCTCCTATATCTAGCAGAAGAATATTATAATTAGCTGCCTTAGATTCTCTGGAATACTAGGCTAGCTATTCTTAGGCTTGCTTTAATATTCTATTTCAAACTATCTGCTAGCCTGCTAATTCAGAAAAAGCTTTTAGCAGCATATCTATATTCACTATAAGATAAAGAAAGCTGCTATTTAAGCAGATAGATAATTACCTATGCAGAGATTTATCTATTTATATAAGAGATAATAGTGGTTTTATATCTTATAAGCCTACTTAGTGATAAAAGTATATTCTTGATAAGCAAAGCTATTAGTCTAAATATAGCTAAAAAATAAAATAGAAATGCTTGCTAAATTAGAAAACTAGAAATACTATAGATCTTATTAAATATAATAAATATTAGATAAGCTTTGAATATAGCTTGCAATAATCTATTACTTTTTCTTAAGCATTTTATAATATACTAAAGCTAGATAAGCTATTGCTTTATTAGCTATAATATCAAATTAATATTCTTTGCATATAATAATATATAATAGGAAATAGAAAAATAAAGAATAAATAGAATCAGCTATAGCTAGATTCTAATTAGAATTATAGATTAGAGATAAGCTTTAAAAATAAGATAAAGCAATTAGTTATTTTTAATATAGATAAAAATGCGGATTTAACTATTTTAATCTTTTACCTTAGAAATACAAATTCTGCAATTGGAGTGGAAAGGAAGATAATAAGAATTTGAAATTTAGAAATAGCAGAGTTTTAAGGGAGATAACCAGACTTCAAATTGAAAGGAGCTGGAAAGCTTAAAAATTGAGTAGAGAATAATTTGCAGAAGAAAAAAATAATCCTCTTACCTCTATATTCGCTAATGCCGAAAAATCTCCTATCTAAAAAAACTATTCTCTACTTAGAGGATACTTTGACTTTAGGATAGGGAAAGCTTATATTCTCTGGATTATATATATCTAATCTAATATAGGAAAGAAATATTAGCATAATAAAAGATCTAATAACTAGGGATGCTTAAATATAGCTTATAATAGAATAATATATGCAGAACTAATAGAAATCGATGCAACTTATTAATATAAATAATAATAAATAAATAGCAATATTAAATGCTTTAATTATAGAAAATATAGCTACTTCGCATAAGAATGCTAATATCTTAGGAAGCTATAATAGCAATCTATCCTAGAAGAATAATAGGCAAATATAGTAGAATAATAAATCAATATTCTTATATAATATATAAACTAGTATATTTGCATAGATATCAAATGCTGAATCTATTATATATCCGAAATAATCTACAAATATTGCGCTAATTATCTATGATATCTAATAAGCTATTCTAACTCTAATCGAAACTCAGAGCAAATAATAAATCTCGATTATCGCTAATTATCTTAGATAATCTACTATAATAATCAATATATATTATATCTTAGCAAGAAAGAAATATTAGAATAATTCCCTAAGCAATATAAAAAGATAAGATTATACTATAAATAGATATTCAGCAATAATAATATAAATACCTTAGATATTATAGAATAAGTATTTAGAGAATATTTATAGGAATAATAACTAGCTAAGCAATTAATTAGCAATTAGGAAATAGAATTATCAGAAATCTTTAATTATAATCATACTATAGCAGAATTAGAATAAAGCGTATAGCAAGTTCTTAATCTAATAGATAAAGAGAAATAATAATCTTAGGCTATATAATTTAATATCAAATATTAGATCCTAGGAATTTCTCTTAGATAGGCAATTACTAAAATTCGATATTATAACTAATTAACTAAGAATAGAGAAAATCTTAGAATCTCCTTTAGGCATCTCTATCACTATAATATAGGATAAACTTTATATATTTTCTATAATTGCATAATCTATCTATCTAATAAAATCAGCAATAATTAGTTCCTAACTAAATCAAAAGGAAATAAGCCTATAACTCTTTATATTAAAGAGAATCTTAGATTTAAAGTTAAAGTTAACTAGCAGTTAAGCTATATAATTATCAGATTATTAGAATAATTTTCTGCAGAATATATTATTAATAAGGATAATTAGCAGAATTGCCTATATGAAAACTGCAATATCTATAATCCTCAGAAGCTTAAGAAATAGCATTAGAATAGAAAGCTCTGAAAAACTATAACCAAGGAATTTAGAGAGTAGAATTAAAAGGCAAAAAAAGCCTTTAAAGCTCTAATATTATACAGAAAATACTAGAGAGAAGCTAAAAAACTAGCTTAATAAGCAGCAAGGAATGCCCTAAAAGAATAGAATTGCTTATAAAGGATAATAGATAATTAGAACTAAAGATATAATCCCTCTATATAACTCTAGGAGCTAATATAGCATATATAATATTTGAAATAAAAATTAATAGAAAATAATATAATATACTATTGAATAATAATATATAAGGAAACTTTATATCTTTATAAATCATTAATAGAGATAAGATCTTATAGCATAAAAAGATAGAAATCTATATACTTAGAACTATAGATAAAATAAATATCAATTATAGCTAAGATATTATTAATATAAAGATTAATTATCTACTAATTATAATCTATAATAAAATAATTTCTATTATATTAAATATTATAGAAATAGCATAATATAAACTAATACTAGAAATATTATAGCTTAGAGAGTATAATCCTTGAATTAATTAAACTATTAGCTAGATCTTATAGAATAATACTATTACCTATAGAAATATTATAATTAATAGCAAAAAAATAGATTCAGTTACTAAAGCATATTCAAAGAAAAAAGCCTTAAACAAATCTATAAATACCTCTAAATCAGCAGAGCTAATAGCTTATAGAGAAAAATCTAGCAATAATAAACCTGCAAAGATAATGCTAAAGCATTAGCAGATTAATATAATAATAAGCATATGCAGACTCTTAGAAATATAATCTAGCTTAGAGCAATAATAGAAATATAAACTCTAGAATCACAAAGAAATCTTATAATTAGAAGCATTAGATATTATAAGGAAATATAAAAGCTAAGCAGAATATAATATAGCCTCTAATCTACGAAAAAAGCAAATAGCAAATAAAAGAAAAAATGCTCAATAATATCTCCTATTTCTCCAAATAGCAGAAATAGAGAAAGATAAACTAATATTAATATTTGCTAAAATACTATAAGAATATTACAAATTCACAAAACTATTCCAAGGAAAACTAAATACAAGATTTCTAGAATATAGCCCTTATAACTACAAAATACTATTAAAGGAAAAAACTCAATTATAATTCTTTTCTATCTATAAGCTTAATAAAGCAAAATTAGAAATATTCAGAAAATACTTTGATAAGAATCTGAAAAAAAGATATATTAAATTATTATAATTACTAGCAAGATATCTAATCCTATTTATACCAAAGAAGAATAGGAAATTTCGATTTTGCATAAACTATAGATAGCTTAATAATATTACTATTAAAAACTGATATCTATTGCTATTTTTCAAAGAAATCAGAGATAGATTATAAAATGCATAATAATTTATAGCATTAGATCTCAAGGAAGCATATATGCATATCTGCATCAAGGAAGAAAAAAAATAGAAAATAGTATTTAGAATTTACTATAGATACTATAAATATCTAATTATATTCTTTGGATTAACTAATATACTAATATTCTTCTAAGAGATAATTAACTATATTCTCTGCAAATTCCTAGATATTATATATATTATCTATCTCAATAATATCCTTATTTACTCTAGAACTTTTATAGAATATAAATAGGATATATAGCAGATACTCTAGATATTTCAAGATATGCATCTTCTAGTAGAATTAATAAAAAGCTATTTCTATATCCAGAAAGTTAATTATCTTAGATATATAATTAAGCTAGGATATATTAGAATATAAAAAGATAAGATTTAAGTAATTAGGAATTAGCTTAAATCAAAGAATATCAAAGATATTAGAGCATTTCTCAGATATGCTAATTTCTATAGATAATTTATCAGCAAATATAGCAGTATTATATAGCTATTTACTAATTTTACTAAAAAAGAAATGCTATTTGCATAGCAAAAGGAAGAAAATCAAGCTTTTAATACTATTAAGAAACTAATTATTAAAAATCTAGTATTAGAAGAATCAAATCTCAACAAGGAATATAAGCTTTATATAGACTTATTAGATTATGCATTTAATATAGAATTTAATTAGCGCAATAAATAAGGATAATTATAGATAATCGCTAATTTCTCAAAGAAGCTTAATAAATCAGAGTTATAATATAGAATATTAGATAAAGAATTTATAGCAATAATAGAAATATTCAAGAAATAAGAATATTATCTTATAGATATTAAATATATAATCAAGATATTTTCGAACTATAAGAATCTTACTATATTTATAATAATAAAAAATCTCAACTAATAATAAATAAAATAGGCAAAATACCTATCTCAATTCAATTTCAAGATTATTTATATCTAAAGCAAAGAAAATGCTAAAGCAGATGCTCTTAGCAGAAAAGCAGACTATTAGAATAAAATCAAAGAAGAAATTTAAAATATCTTTGCAATCAGCAAAAACAGAAATCTTATCAATATATATAGAGAACTAGATATTATTCTCAGAATCAAATAATAAAGCAAGATACTAGAATAAATGATATCTGCAGAATAGGATAAATATATCAAAGAAATATATAATATATCAGCCTATAGATACTAAGGAATCAGAGCAATATATAAATAAATCAGGAGATATTAGGATTTTCTAGGATTTAAGAAATGAATTACTAAAATTATTAAAGAATATAATAATTATAATAAAAATAAAGCAAATCAATATAAATCTTATAAGCTATTATAATCTCTACTAATATCTAGTACTATATAGCAATCTATTAGCTTAAATTTCATTATTAAGCTATCTCTCTTATAAGAACTTTTAACTAAAGTGCAATATAATAGCATTTTAGTAATAATTTATAAACTAAGCAAATATATATATTTCACTTTCTATAAGGAAAGCAATATATTAGAAAACTTTATATATATATTTCTTAGAATAATTATAAGCAAATATAGCATATTATAGGAAATTATCTCTGATAAAGATAGGAAATTTGCATTCAAATTTTGAATCTTATTTATAAAATAATTTAGAGCAATATAATAAATATCTATAATATTCTACTCTGAAATAGATAGATAAATAGAATAAATAAATCAGATTATTAAGTAATATCTATAAAGCTATATTAACTAGAAATAAAATAACTAGATTAAATTATTACTATTAGCAGAATTCGCATATAATAGCGCAGATATAAATATTATAAGAATATCCTTATTCTATGCATTCTATAGATATAATTCTATAGTATACTATGAAATAATATTTAGCAGATAAGCTGAAAAAGCAGATAAAAAAGCTATAAAACTTAAGAAAATCTATAAAAATCTCTAGGAAAAGATTATAGAAATAAGAGAAATTATAATATATTATATAAATTTCAAAAGAATTAAAGAATTATTTCTCTAGGAGAGAGATAAAATCTACTTATAATATAAAAATATCAAAATAATATAATTAAGCAACAAATTAAACTATAAAAAACTTAGATTATTTCAAATTTTACAGAAAATCTCTTTAGTTAACTACAAATTTGCAATTCCCTATAAAAGATTATATCTAATCTTCTATATCTTACTTCTCAAACTAGCATTAGCAGATATAGAATTTGCATATAATATTAATCTAGAATTAAATAAATAATAATATAAAATAGAATAAATATTAAATATATAAAAATAAAAAAAAGAATATTAATATTTTATAAAATAGAGAAATTATAATTATAGCAAAAACTTATAGGAAAAATCAGCTAATATTAGCAATAATTTGATTAAAGAATATTAGAAAATAAATAATTAGAGAAAATCTGCTAAATAACTATCTTAAATATTAGTAGAAAAATTAATATTAGCATCTATATTTCTAGCAATACCTTTATTATCTAAGAAAAGGAATTATCTTAAAATATTAGAATTTAAAACTATAAAACTCTAATCTATAATCTTTAGATAATTCTGCAATATTAAGCAAATCTCCTTTTTCTAAAGAGAATAATTCTTCTTATTTGCAAAACTCTCTAAGGAATTAAAACTACAACAAATTATCTCAGCAGTATACTCTTCTAGCAAATGATGCTACTTGCATATATAATCCAGTTGAGCTTGCGAAAATAGCAGGATTTGAAGAGCTGCAGCATTTGTAGATTCAGCTTTAGCCTTTTCACTCAGAATCCTGCGCTTCTCCCGAATCAGGCGCCCTATTAGAGGGAAATTAGCGAGAAAACATAAAAAAAAAAAAAAAAACAATAATTTACCTATAGCAGCAGAAAAATAACTAATATTATAGCTCTAATCTAGATAAATATACTCCTTATATTAAGAAGAGTTTTTAGCAAAATAATAAATAAAATTTATCTTATAATAAAAGGTATAAGCAGATATCTTAATATTAAAAACTGAAATAAGCTTAGTAAAATAGTAATATTTTTAAGCTTTATTAGAATAATTAGGATAAGATTTATTAATTCTATTTAATATTTCAATTAGGAAAATAAGATTATATATATAAAAAGCTTATTAAAACACTTATAGAAGATTATTAAGAATAATAACTAATAGAAGAAAGATGATATTATAATTTATTTAATATGCAGATTACAAAATAGGCCTTATTAATAAAAGAACTAGATATTACAACTTAATATTAATAACTAATAGAATTATATAAGCAAAGATTAGAGTTATAGGATTAGTATAGATTAGCTATTAATCCAGAGTAATCCAGATCACTAGAATTACTATACTAATCTAAGTAATCTAGGCCTCTATATTAAAGAATTAGATATATAAAGGCATATTTATTACTATTAGATAGATTATTATATATAGCTTTTTAGTTGTTAATCTAAGTATTTATTTATCATATACTTGAATAGCCCCAAAGGCAGTGAATATTTGCACTCTTATTAGGATTTGTATATTTCTATATTCAAGGATTTGCACTTTGATATTGCTCTTATTAGCATAAACCCAATTAGTACTTAGGAATCTCAGGATTACTGCAGTGCTTATTACACAACTCTGTCGACTTATATTGAAGAGCTAGATATATAAAGATATATTTATTACTATTAGATAAATTACTATATATAGCTTTTTAGTTATTAATCTAAATATTTATTTGTTATATAACTGAATAGCTCTAAAGGCAGTGAATATTTGCACTCTTTTCAGAACTTGTATATTTCTATATTCAAGGATTTACACTTTGATATTGCTCTTATTAGCATAAACCCAATTAGTACTTAGGAATCTCAGGATTACTGCAGTGCTCATTATATAAGCTTATTAGATAATATGCTAAAAGCTCTATTAGAGAGCTTATAGAGTTAGCTTATTATCTTAAATTAGTAAGACTAGCTTTTTAGTTCTAATTAGATTTAGCTTCTATAAGTAAGCAGCTTAGCTAACTCTATAAAGCTAGAGATTAAGCTTTAGCTAGTTATTTCCTTTCTAGATAATCTAATTTATTAAGTTAGCTAATTGCTCTTATATTTAGCAGAAAAATGCTATAATTAGCTGCTTTAGATTTTCTGGAATATTAAGCTAGTTATTCTTAGGCTTGCTTTAATATTCTACTTTGAATTATCTATTAGCCTGCTAATTTGGAAAAAGCTTTTAATAGTATATCTATATTTGCTATAAGATAAAGAAAGCTATTATTTAAATAGATAGATAATTATTTATGCAGAGATTTATTTATTTATATAAGAAATAGTAATAATCTTACATCTTATAAGCTTATCTAATAATAAAAGTATATTCTTAATAAGCAAAGCTATTAATCTAAATATAGCTAAAAAGCAGAATAGAAATATTTGCTAAATTAGAAAATTAGAAATATTATAGATTTTATTAAATATAATAAATATTAAGCAGATTTTAAATATAGCTTATAATAATTTATTATTTTTTCCTAAATATTCTATAATATACTAAAGCTAGATAAGCTGCTATTTTATTAGCTATAATATTAAATTAATATTCTTTATATATAATAATATATAATAAAAAATGAAAAAATAAAAGATAAATAAAATTAGCTATAGCTAAATTCTAATTAGAATTATAGATTAAAAATAAGCTCTAAAAATAAAATAAAGCAATTAATTGTTTTTAATATAAATAAAAATACAGATTTAATTATCTTAATCTTTTACTCTAGAAATACAAATTCTGCAATTGAAATAGAAAGGAAGATAATAAGAATTTGAAATTCAGAAATAGTAGAGTTTTAAAGGAGGCAACTAGACTTCAAATTGAAAGGAGCTGGAAAGCTTAAAAATTGAGTAGAAGATAGTTTATAGAAGAAAAAAACAATCCTTTTACCTTTATATTCGCTAGCACTGAAAAATCTCTTATCTAAAAAAACTATTCTCTACTTAGAGAATACTTTGACTTTAGAATAGGGTTCCCCTAGTGAATTCAACTGTAATTCATTATGCTATATAGTGTCTACTCATAGTGCATCACTTATATTTAAAAATAATTAGAATTAATATTTTAGTAATATAATTATAAGATTCTAATATTTAATAATATTTGAATAAAAATTCTTATTATTTTTTATATTTAATAGAATTAATTCTATCTAATTTTGAGAAAGCTATTTTATTTTAATTAAATCTAAATAAAATTTCTTATATTTTTTATTAATAAATTTATTAAATATTTTCTTTCTTTTATTATTAATAGAAGTTTTAAAAAATATATTTAGCTTAATTCTAATATAAAAATATTCTAGCTTTATATATTTTTTTAAATTTTAGCTATATTTTCTATTATAAGTTTTATATAATCATTTATAATCTTTTTTTTTATTTTAATTTCAGAGTTTATATTATTCTTTTCTAGATTTTAAGCTTAAATTGTTAAATTATAGATTTTCTTTTTCTAATATTATAAATATAATTAAATCTTTTTTCTATTTAAACTAAAATTAATTAATTAAAATAAAATTCTTTTAAAGCTAATTAATAATTTTAATTAATAAATTATTATTAAATATTATAATAAAAAGAAATTATTATATTTTAGCTTATTTTTATTTAAAATAAGCTCTAATTATAATAAAGAAATTATCAAAATTCTAAAATTTTTTAATTTTATTAAAATTATATATTTAAGCTTAATTTAGAAAATTCTAATATTATTAATATTAATTTTAGAAATTTATATTTTATTTTATTACTAATAATAGATAATTATAATATTAATTGTAAATAATCTATTTTATATTTTTCTTAGATAAATCAATATTATTTTTAAGATTTCTAAATATCTATTAAATTAAAAGAGAGCTTATTTTTAGATAAATATATATATAAAGAATAAAAATTAATAGAGATATTATTTTCTAAATCTAATTCTATATTCTCTATATATTCTAGTAAATATATAATTGCTTATTTTAATAAAACTAAAAATATTTTATTTTCTATTTATAAAAGATAGCTTATTTCTAGATAGAAAGAAATTTATAATTCTCTATTATAATTATTCTATATTTTTTCTCAAAGTTTTAAGTAAATATGCTAAATTTGAGCTTGAAATTGTTAGATTCCAGAGAAAATATATCTAAGCTATCTAAAATAAAATATTACTAAATATTTTTTTTTGCTCTAGGATTATAAAATACTATATTAAGATAAAAAAGAGTAGATATTAATATATTTAATTAAGAATAAGAGATTATCAAATTTATTCTCTATTATAAGCTATAATAGAGTATAAGAATAACTATTTGGAATAAAAGAAATATTTTTAAAAAATATAAAATAAATAGCTTAATTTATTTCAATAGATAAAAGGAAGATTAAATCTAATTCTTGCAAACCAAACTTATAACCAATAAGAAATTAGCAGATTAAGTATATAGAAATAGCATAAAAAGTATTAAAATTGAATCTATCTAAATAAAAGGAAAATCTTCTAAGTAATTATACTATGCTCTCAGATAGTTTATAAATAAACCAAAAGAGAGGATTAGGGTTAAATATGCCCCATTTTTCACACTAATATCTGTGATTCTGACCAAGCAGGAGATCTGCATATAGGCTCTCCTAGCAGCAGCAATCAGGAGCCTACTATTTTCAATATATACTGCAATGTGGGTGAGAAGATACCGAAGATATGTGCTGTTCTTAACAAGACGTTGGATAATGCCTCACAGCTTGGTGGTGCACGAGAAGAGGCACTCAAGGTAGAGGGTTTCATCTGTAAGGTCAATTCGGGTATGGTAAAGCCGTTTCTTGATGTCGCGAACAACGACATAGCCTCTTTGGCGGTATGTCACCAGTTCTTTATCTTTAATTGTCTAGATATACTGCGATATACTCTCCTGTAACCCTCCTTCCAGTATCATTTCGTTGTACATACAAAGTCTGTCTTCTGGGTCTAGCAGCCGAGCAACACTGCTAATAACTCTGAATAGTGGGCCGGCGTCTGCGTCACTTCTTTCGTAAGGTCCCTTCTACTCTTCTTTAACCACCTTGGTCGTTTGGTTAACACTATCTTCTAGCTCTTGATGCAGCCAATCACTGGAAATATTGACATAGTGGACGGTCTCAACTATGTCATAGAGCGCATGGAGTGGTACATGTGCCTGGTCAAGGATCTACCAGACGGTTCAAGTGCTCTCAAACCCCAGCTCCAAAAGCTTTACGAAAGCATCCTCAAATACGAGATGCAGTGTGTTTGCCACTGCTACCATAACCGTCGAATCATCCGAGGACTAAGAGCCATTGTGGGATTGGACGACTGGAAAGGTAAGCAGGAGAGTTGTGATGAGTTGACACCATGCAACGAGATCCTCCAAGTTTTGCATTTACACGTTACTACCATCACTGACATCAAATATTGCAGATCGGCTAGATACTCTGAAGATGTTGGAATCCAGGATAAGAAGTGATATCCAGCAACATACCAACAATAAGAACGTCACGCATTTGCAAAACCTGGACAACAACGTCTCTCAATATCTCCGGGACCTCGTTACTGCTCGAAATGCCAAGGTCGCTAAACTGATCGGTAAATTCAAGACCACGGATTACAAGAGACACATGAAGCTCCATCCGGATCACGTCAAGGGGACCTGTGAGTGGTTCTACGACCACCCAGACTTCAAAAACTGGCTCGACAATCAGTCTGGGCTGCTTCTGGTTTCCGCAGGCCCTGGATGTGGAAATTCCACTCTTGCCAGATATCTCATCGAGGAAGTTATGCCCGAGCGAAACGTTGACGCAACGATAGGCAAGCATTTTTCTTTTAGTCCCTCATGTCCGTTGTTCACGTCCCTCAAGGTTTCGCCAACCCCTACCAAATTCCTAGCATCTTATTTATGCCTCGGCCGGCCTTACTATCTGCCAGCGATAATATTCATCCAGATAACGTGATTTCTCATGATTCAGTATCATCTATCTTCGTCTCTTAGCGAGCCGAAACGTTTCGAGGTTGCAGAATAGCATTTGCTAATCCGACTTTAGGTACTGTATTTCTTCTTCAAAGATTCTCCTGAGCAGGGAAGTCTAGCAAATGGACTTGCAGCAATCCTGCACCAGCTTTTCCGCGATCAAGAACATCTGCTCGACAATGAGATGGAGGGCGAGATTTCAAAGGCCGGGCCCCTAGTCCGCACAGACACATCCGCTTTGTGGGACCTGTTCACGACAGCTTCCAAGAAGAAACAGTGCGGCAGTGTGATTTGCGTGTTCGATGCACTGGATGAGTGCAAAGCCGACGATCGGAAAGTCCTCATCAAAAATCTGAACTCATTCACAGAGATGCAATCGAGTTCTGGAGCACGAGTCAATTTTTGGCCACAACGCGTGGATATCCCAATATTCTGGACGCTTTCAGCACTTTTGGATCCTATATTCATCTCTCAGGAGACAAGACGGAAGAGAAGAAGCGAATTCAACATGAAATCGACCTGGTCTTGGACTTCAAGATGGAACAGCTAGCGCGTACAAGGAATTTCAGCACCCAACAACGACGTTCGATCAAAGAAGCTCTCAGATTGCGAGGCTCCGAGCAGAGGACCTACCTATGGTTGAAACTTATATTCGAAATCTTGGAGAAAGCGCGGCCGGCGTCCCAGGACGGTTGGAAAAGATACATCACGACCCTGCCCCAAACAGTCAATGAGGCATACAGCGCTCTGCTGAGAAATGTCAACGACCAAGAAAAAGACAACGTGAACATTCTCTTCAACCTAATAGTGGCTGCATTTCAACCCTTGACACTTCGAGAGATGAACATCGCAATCAACGTCCGGAACCACCTTGCTGAAGCTAGCGAAAAGGATATTGGCCTATTATCGGACGAAGAATTCAAGGAGTGGCTCCTCGCTAGCTGCGGTTTCTTTGTGAACGTGTATAACGGGCAAGTTTTCTTCATCCATCAGACCGCTAAGGAGTATCTTATGGCGCCCGACTCCGGCCAAAGTCTAAACTCGAAGCCTGAGGGTGATCATCAGCCAGTGTGGCAGGGCTCAATCACTGAGCAGACTGCTCACAAGATTGCAGCCGAGAGTTGCATTGCATACATTTCTTTGAAGCAGTTCAGATCCCTTGAGTTCGAAGAAACTGTTTGGCGTACTCTGTCTCAAAGATCTTCGGTTTACGCAGAAGGCCACATAGGTGGTATCAAGGGTTACGATTTTCTCGATTACGCAAGTGAGAATACCAACAAACATATTGAGCAATGCCGAAAAGGAAACGCTACAGTGGACATCGACGAGCTCTTCAAGTCGCATAATATTGAGGGATTCTGTCCGGCGTGTGCAGCATGGTCCAAACGTGGAGGGTAGTTTTCTGCATTTGGCATACTTGAAAGAGGCATACTTGCAAGAATATCTAGCAATAACTAAGCTACTTCTCGATTGTGCAGCATGTCCGAAAGCTCTCTTGCCAACTATTTGTGAGAGGTTCCTAAGAACTCCAGAGCTTGGACATCAGCTGCTCGAGCTCTTGCTAGACCTTAGTGCTGATATCGCAGAACCTGTGTAGGTACTAAGGGTCTTTATACTCTTCTGAGTTTTGCTGCGTATATAGCAGATGTAACATCGGCTAGGTTGCTTATAGGTCACAGAGAAAATCCAGTACTTGGAGCTGGAATAGGCAGAAATGCACTCCACTGGGCCTGCACAACCCTGTATGGTGATTATAATAGCAATAGATCACCTATTGTTAAAGCCCTACTACAACTCGGCGCTGATGTGGAAGCAAGACACAATTTGGGTTTCGCTGCGCTGCATGTACTCGCGAGTAGGTCAAGATGTCCTTCATTATGGCGCTTTGAGCAAGAGGGGCTTGTCCAGCAGTGCAGCAAGGAGAATACACCTGCGATCTCGAGTCGATCCTCGGACAGATTGACTTGCCCGCTGTGAGCCGGAGGGCAAAGCTCGAGTAGCTTCTAGTAGAGCTTGGCTGACTGGAACACCGAGAAGGTGAGCTTGCCGTTCTCGTGCGTGTCATACCGGAAAGGTTTCTTCTGCGAAGGTTCCTCTTTCAGCATCCCAGAATTGAGTGAGATCCACCCTTGTTTTCTGTTGCTATCCAGATAGACTTCCTTCCTGAATTCTATACAGCTGTTCGAAATTCTTTCCTATTGCTTGACTAGGCCTATCGAGCGCCGCCGGGTTTCAGTCTGTCTTCATTTCCTTATTTGGATTCCCTTGGTCGTCTTTCTCAGCCTCTATGCCTCTGTTCGTCTTGTCTTCTTTGGGTCTATCTTTCTGCGACTGCTCCGGAGTGTTTGTTCTTTTTCCTAGCTGTGATACTCGTGGTTATGTATTTCAGAAGCACCGCGATAGTTTCAAGGCTCACTCGATCTAAGTTTGTGGGACATAGCATTTAACCCGGTAGTATCTACTCACTGGGATTAACTCTTATGTCCTATTACTATTTGTCAGATTATTAGAAGCTTTAGCAGCATCAGATATATTATCTATGCTTTTGCTCTTCTCGAGCAAGTATATGCTGGAAATGGTGAGTTTTGGCAATAGTATATAAAGTAAGTATTCTCTTGCTGTAATGAGCACTGCAGTAATCCTGAGATTCCTAAGTACTGATTGGGTTTATGCTAATAAGAGCAATATCAAAGTGTAAATCCTTAAATACAGAAATATATAAGTTCTGATGAGAGTGCAAGTGTTCACTGCCTTTAGGGCTATTCAAGTGTGTGATAAATGAATACTTAGATTAATAACTGAAGAGCTATATATAATAATCTATCTAATAGTAATAAATATATCCTTATATATCTAGCTCTTTAGTTTTAACTATTTGTAATTATATTTATAGTTTTTATAATTAATTCCGGAATATATTGATTATAGGCATAGTTAATATATTAGCATTATTAACCCTAACCCTAGGTTATATATCCCTGTTTTGCTTTCTATAGCTAAGTATTAAATCTATTATATTATAGGGTTTATTCTAGGTATCTCTGGTACTGCGCTGCTTCCTATAATCTGCATATTAGATAAGTTATAATATCATCTCCTTTCTATTAGTTATTATTCTCAATAATCTTCTATGAGTATTCTAGCAAGTTATTCATATGCATAATTATATCTTTCTAATTCATCATATTATCTAGTATCAATAAATCCTATATTCGAAAATCTTTTTCTTCTTCTTTAATCCCTAAAAGTATTCAGAATTATAATCTTCTTATTGCTTATATTTTGGAGAGTTTTATCAAGATGCCTATATATTCTTATTGCGAAAGCTAGGGTTTCGAAAACTGCAAGGCTTCTCTATCTGAATCTTTCCGCTATATCGAATATATCTGCCTAGGCTATTCCAAGTGTAATATAATAGGTTCTTCTCCTGAGGAGCTTCGCAATATCGCTTCTTAATACTAGAGATTAGAAGATAAGATCAAACAAAAGGAAATCAAGCTTTTTCGCTTTTATCAGTAGAAGCAGATATAATTAGATAAGATGAAATGCGCCCTATACTATAGGATTACTTATATAGAAAAGTTAGAATATATTAAAGCTGAAGAGGCTAAGGAGAAGTATTATTATGCTGTGGAGAAGTAATAGCTAATTAAGATTTTAGTTTCTAAAAATTCTCTTTCTAAGAAAGTTTCTAGTTAGGATTCGGAATTTGGTTTAACTAAATAATCTGATTTTCTAATTACTAGAGTTGAAAAGCCTAGTATTAGATTGCTTTCTATAGATTATTCTAATCTAAAGTAGTTTGCTTAGATAATATTTTCCTAATATTCTTTAATTAAATTATTGCTAATATTAGCTGATTTTTCCTATAAGTTTTTGCTATAATTATAATTTTTCCATTTTATAAGATATTAGTATTCTCTTTCTTATTTTTATATATTTAATATCTATTCTATTTTATACTATTATTTATTTAGTTCTAGATTAATATTATATGCAAATTCTGCATCTGCTAATGCTAGTTTGAGAAGTGAGATATAAAAGATTAGATATAATCTTTTATAGGGAATTGCAAATTCATAGTTAATTAGGAAGATCTTTCATAAAATTTGAAATAATCTAAGTTTCTTATAATTCAATTTATTGCTTAATTATATTATTTTAATATTTTTTTATTGCAAGTAGACTTTATTTCCCTTCTATAGGATTAGTTTTTTAATTCTTTTAGTGTTTATATAGCATATTATAGTATTTCTTACTTCTGTGATCTTTTTCTGGAGATCTCTGTGGATTTCTCTTAGTTTTATAGCTTTCTTATTTGCTTCTTTAGCTTATCTGCTAGGTATTATTTCATAGTATGCTATAAGATTATATTTATAGAGTGCATAGAATAGGGATATTCCTATAATGCTTATATCTGCGCTATTATATGCGAATTCTGCTAGTAATAGCAATTTAACCTAGTTATTCTATTCCTAGTTGATATAGCTTTATAGATATTGCTTAATAATTTGATTTATTTATTCTGTTTATCTATCTATTTCAGGGTGAAATATTATAGATATTTATTGTATTACTTTAAGTTGTTTTATAAGTAAGATCTAAAATTTGAATACAAATTTCCTATTTCTATTAGAGATAATTTCTTATAATATACTATGCTTGCTTATAATTATCCTAAGAAATATATATGCAAGATCTTCTAATATATTGCTTTCTTTATAGAGGATAAAATATATATATTTGCTCAATCTGCAAATTACTACTAAAATGCTATTATATTACACTTTAGTTAAAGGTTTTTATAAGAGAGATAGCTTAATAATAAAATTTAGGCTGATAGATTGCTATATAATACTAGATACTAATAAGGGTTGTAGTAGTCTATAAGATTTATATTGATTTGCCTTATTTTTGTTGCAATTATTGCATTTCTTGATAATTTTGGTAATCTATCTCTTGAATTCTAGGAGATTCTAATATCTCCTGATTTATTCATATATTGCTTTGATTCCTTAGTATCTATAGGCTAGTGCATTATATATTTCTTTGATATACTTATTTTATTCTGCAGATATTATCTATTCTAATGCTTTGCTTTAGTATTTGATTCTAAGGGTAATATCTAATTCCTTATATATATTGATAAGATCTTTGTTTTTGCTGATTGCAAAGATATTCTGAATTTCTTCTTTGATTTTATTCTGATAGTTTATTTTTCTGCTAAAAGCATCTGCTCTGGCATTCTCTTTGCTTTAGATATAGATAATCTTGAAATCAAACTAAGATAGGTATTCTGCTTATTTTATTTATTATTAGTTAAGATTCTTTATTATTGTAAATATAGTAAGATTCTTATAATCTGAGAATATTTTGATTATATATTTAGCGCTTATAAGATAATATTTCTATTTTTTGAATAATTCTATTATAGCTATGAATTCTTTATCTGATATTTTATATTATAACTCTAGTTTATTGAGTTTCTTTAAGAAGTTAGCGATTATTTATAATTATTCTTATTTATTGTGCTAATTAAATTCTGCGCTAAGTATATAATCTGATAAGTTTATATAAAGCTTATATTCTTTATTAGAGTTTAATTTCTCTAGTATTAAATCTCTAGTAACTAATTCTTTGATAATATTAAAAGCCTGATTTTCTTCCCTTTGCTATATAAATAGTATTTCCTTTTTAGTAAGATTAGTAAATAGCTATGTGATATTGCTATATTTGCTGATAAATTGCTTATAGAAATTAGCATATCTGAGAAATGCTCTAATATCCCTGATATTCCTTAGTTTAAGCTAATCCTTAATTACTTAAATCTTATCTTTTTATATCCTAATATATTCTAGCTTAATTATATATCTAAGATAATTAATTTTCTGGATATAGAAATAGCTTTTTATTAGTTCTATTAGAAGATGCATATTTTGAAGCATCTAGAATATTTGCTATATATCCTGCTTATATTCTGCAAGAGTTCTGGAGTAAATGAGGATATTATTGAGATAGATAATATATATAATATCTAGGAATTTGCAGAGAATATAATTAATTATTTCCTGGAAGAATGCTAATATATTAATCAATCTAAAAAGTATAATCAGATACTCATAATATCCATAGCAAGTTTTAAATGCTATTTTCTATTCTTCTTTTTCCTTGATATAGATATATATATATGCTTTCTTAAGATCTAATGCTATAAATTATTATATATTTTATAATTTATCTCTGATTTCCTTAAAGAGTAGCAATAGATATTGATTTTTGATAATAATATTATTAAGCTATCTATAATCTATGCAAAGTCGAAGTTTCCTATTTTTCTTTAGTATAAATAGGATTAGATATTCTGCTAGTGATTATAATAGTTTGATATATCCTTTCTTTAGATTCTTATCGAGATATTCCCTAAATGCTTTTAGCCTTGCTTTATTAAATCTATAGATAGAGAAAAACTATAATTAAATTCCTTCTTTTAGTGATATTTTATAATTATATAGGCTATATTCTAGAAATCCTATATCTAGTTTTCCTTGGAATAGTTTTGTGAATTTATAGTATTTTTGTAATATTCTAGCAAATATTAATATTAATTTATCCTTCTTTATTTCTGCTATTTAGAGGAATAGGAGATATTATTAAGCATTTTTTCTTTTATTTGCTGCTTACTTTTTCTGTAGATTAGAGGCAGCATTATACTCTGCTCAGCTTTTATATTTCCTTATAATATCTGATGCTTCTAGTTATAAGATTTCTTTGTAATTCTAGAGTTCACATTTCTGTTATTGCTCTAAGCTAGATTATATTTCTAAAGATCTGCATATGCTTATTATTATATTAATCTGCTAATGCTTTAATATTATTTTTGCAGATTTATTATTGCTAAATCCTTCTCTATAAGCTATTAGCTCTGCTAATTTAGAGATATTTATAGATTTATTTGAGGCTTTTTTCCTTAAGTATATTTTAGTAATTAAATCTATTCTTTCGCTATTAATTATAATCTTCCTATAAATAATAGTATTATCTTATAAAATCTAGCTAATAGTTTAATCGATTTGAGAATTATGCTCTCTAAGCTATAATATCTTTAATATTAGCTTATATTATGCTATTTCTATAATATCTAATATAATAAAAGTTATTTTGCTATAGATTATAACTAGTAGATAATTAATCTCTATATTAATAATATCTTAGCTATAATTGATATTTATTCTATCTATAATTCTAAATATATAAATCTCTATCTTCTTATATTATAAGATCTTATCTTTATTAATAATTTGTAGAGATATAAAGTTTTCTTATATGCTATTATCTAATAGTGTATTATATTATTTTCTATTAATCTCTGCTTTGAATATTATATATGCTATATTAGCTCTTAGAATTGCATAGAGAGATTATATCTCTAGTTCTAATTATCTGTTATCTCTTATAGGCGATTCTATTTTTTTAGAGTATTCCTTGCTGCTTATTAAGCTAGTTTTTTGGCTTTTTTCTAATGTTTTTTGTATAGTATTAGGGCTTTAAGAGCTTTTTTCGCCTTTTAGTTTTGCTCTCTAAGTTCTTTAGTTATAGTTTTTCGGAGCTTTCTATTCTAATGCTATTCCTTGAGTTTCTAAGAACTATAGATATTATAGTTTTCATATAAGCAATCCTGCTAATTATTCTTATTAATAATGCATTCTGCTAGGAATTATTCTAGTAATCTGATAATTATATAGCTTAACTATTAGTTGATTTTAACTTTAAATCTGAGATTTTCTTCAATATAGAGAATTATAAGCCTATTTCCTTTTAGCTTAGTTAGGAATTAATTATTGCTGATTTTATTAGATAGATAGATTATATAGTTATAAAAAATATATAAAATCTATCTTATATTATAGTAGTAGAGATGCTTAGAGAAGATTCTAAGATTCTCTCTATTCTTAGTTAATTAGTTGCAATACTAAATCTTAGTGATTGCTTATCTAAGGGGAATTCCTAGGATCTAATATTTGGTATTGAATTATATAGCCTAGGATTATTGCTTTTCTTTATCTATTAGATCAAGGATTTGCTATAGGCTTTATTCTAGCTCTGCTATAGTATAGTTATAGTTGAGAGTTTCTAATAATTCTATTTCCTAACTGCTAGTTAGTTATTTAGCTAATTATTATTCCTATAAATATTCCTTAAATACTTATTCTATAGTATCTAAAGTATCTATATTATTATTGCTAAGTGCTTATTTATAGCATAATCCTATCTTTCTATATTGCTTAGAGAACTATTCTAATGCTTCTTTCTTGCTAAGATGTGATATGCATTAATCATTATAATAGGCTATCTAAGATAATTAGCAATAATCGAGATTTATTATTTGCTCTAAGTTTTGATTAGAGTTAGAGTAGTTTATAGGATACTATAGATAATTAGTGCAATATTTGCAGATTACTTCAGATATATAGTAAATCCAGCACTTAGTATCTATGCAAATATACTAATCTGTGTATTATATGAGAATATTAATTTATTATTCTACTATATTTATCTATTATCCTTCTAGAATAGATTGCTATTATGGCTTCTTAGGGTATTAGCATTCTTATGCAAAGTAGCTATGCTTTCTGCAATTAAAGCATTTAATATTGCTATTTATTTGTTATTATTTATATTAATAAGCTGCATCAATTTCTATTAGTTCTGCATATATCATTCTACTATAGGCTATACTAGAATATCCCTAGTTATCAGATCCTTTATTATGCTAGTATTTCTTTCCTATATTAGATTAGATATATGCAATCTAAGGGATATAAGCTTTCCTTTATTTTTCTAATCTGCATTTATACTATCTATTATTAATCTTTGTAGTAAGCATAATAAAATCTACTAGCTTTATAGATTATTCTGCATATATAAGATTATCCTTAATCTTATCCTTAAATCTATTATAATATTAGATAATAAGAGCTGCATTATCTTATTGCAAATATAAGAAGGCTTTCTGGAACTCTATAATATATTTAGCTGCGAACTTAGTTTGCTTAAGCTTAAGAAGCTCTTATTTAGCCTTGCATTATTTGTTTATATTGCTAAAGATATCTTTGAATGCTTATTTAAGGTTATCGAAGTTATAGAAGATATGCTTGGTATTCTTATCCTATTTAGGCTTATTATACTTGAAGTAGTTTCTGAGAATAGGCTTGAATTAAGTGAGTATATCTTCTTTAAGTCTGGTTTCAGCAAAGATAATTTTGTTAGCTTTCTTTGGAAACTTCTTTTCTTTATAGTAGAAATAGGCCTTATACTAGATTAAGAAAGCCTAGAGAGTATAGCATTCTCTATTATAGAGTGCAGAGGCTTCTATCTTATAGTGGAACTTTTTGCTATTCGATTTCTATTTCTTAAATTCCTTAATATGCTTTATAAATGCTTTAATTTAGTTAGTAAGATTAGTAATACTACTGCTGATAGATCTAGTTAGGATTTAAGGAGCTATCATATTTCTGTATTATTCAAGGGATATATACTAAATTATTTCTAAATAAGAGTTATCAAAATATAATAAGTACTATAGTAATTCTGAGATTCCTAAGTACTGATTGGGTTTATGCTAATAAGAGCAATATTAAAGTGTAAATCCTTAAATACAGAAATATATAAGTTCTGATGAGAATGCAAATATTCACTGCCTTTAGGGCTATTCAAGTGTATAACAAATGAATACTTAGATTGATAACTGAAGAGCTATATATAATGATCTATCTAATGGTAATAAATATGTTCTTATATATCCAGCTCTTTAGTTCTGATTATTTGTAATTATATTCATAGTCTTTATAGTTAGTTCCGGAATATGTTGACTATAGGCATAGTTAATATATTGGCACTACTAACCCTAACCCTGGGTTACATATCCCTATCTTGCTTTTCGTGGCTAAGTGTTGAACCTGCTACATCGTGGGGTCTGTTCTAGGTGTCCCTGGTGCTGCGCCGCTTCCTGTGACCTGCATGTTAGATAGGTCATAACACTTGCTGATTATATCTATTGATATCTTATTGATAATTATGTTATCTTTAGCGTTAGTATAGTGGATAAGCTGCTCGGTTTATTATTTGATTATGCTTTGCTAGAATATTATAGTATGCAAGAGATTGATAGGAGTTGCTTAAGGATAATTCTTCTCGATTCTCAACTACTTGGCTCTTTATTTCCCTCTCGTTAGAAGATTTCTTGAATCGATGCTTTAGATTTTATATCTCAATAGCAGTTTGACAAGATGCCCTGCTGTAGCATCGCAACTGCTTCGGTCACCCCGTTCGCCGTACTAATGCTCAGAAGGTCGTTCATATTATCGCCAGCCGTGTTGTCCTGGTTCACCGACGACTAAGGAGGCAACTTTCATCAGCTGGTCACCAAGCCTTTAACAATAGGGTCTTGATATGACCTACTACTATTATAGAATAATATAATCTGTCTACTCCGTCCCCACTACCACTACTATCAACAAGAAAGGATACTCAAACGAGGATTCTCCTGCCCTATTTAGGAAGCTTGGTTTGGCCTACTCGCCGCGAAGATGCGCTAGCTCCAAGGCGTTCAACTCCAAGGTTTCGCTGTTATTTGGCAGCTTGTATTTTGTCCCTGGAAAACTACTGTCCAACTCCTGCCGTGAACTTTGGTCGCTGTATTTGGTCCAGCCAGCCCTTGTAGATATACGACCGATGGTTACAAGGCCCTCCTCTTCTGTCAACCTTGGTTTTGAAAATCTTCGCGTTCGCTTTTTGACTTGTACTCGTACAAGGTTGTAGAGAACGGGCAGGCAGGCGCAAATAATGTATAGAAACATTTCCACATTGGCCCACAGGTAGACCTCCCCAAGGCCATCTAGACACAAGAAATTAGTGAAAGATCCACGAGCATCTTGTTTCGAGTAAGTTCATGCTGTGCTTAAAAGCCACGATAGAGACTTACAGTCGTAGTCATCCACCTTAAGACGTGCCAGGGTAATGAGCCGAAGAAGACTGGCGACGATAGAACTTTATGCATAGCAAGTTGAGTTAACAGAAGCAAGACGAAGATAGGAATGAACGATACATACAAAAGACCCAATACGATAAGTAGAGATAAAAGGACCTTGCGTCGCATGTTGAGTTGCAGCCGCCAGACCTTGAATTGTAGCATCGCAAAAATGGCCAAATCCACCAAGATGGAGCCAATAATAGCAGCTAATATGCCCCCAGAAAGCCCACGGACACCCGCAGAAGGGTAGTAGGCGATAAAAAAGACGACCACAAACCAGGAGACAAAGATAATGAATAGTATGACTCGCATCAGAATCAGGAATACTTTATCAATAGAAAATATCCGGCGGTAAAATAGCAAGACTGATATTTTGGAAAGCGCAACGCTGGTAGTATAGAAGGTATCGCCGAGGTCCGAAAGCTGTCCAGTTAGTTCAAGTCCTTTTGTGCCAAGAAAATTAATCTCTACTTACTATTCGGTAAATACGAAGTTGTGACGGCGTGAAGTCTGCAGTGTTGTAGCCCCCAGCACCTACATTGGGCAAGGAGAGTAGAATGTCATATATGAAAACACAGAACGCAAAAAAGAAAGCAGCCAGGATAGTCCAATCATCCCAACCAAATATTATCTCCCTCTGCGAACGGCGTTGAATGAAGCGGAGCAAGACGCAGACAGTTGCGAGAAACGTGAACACCGATGAGACGGCATCAGTGACGACATAAATCGAACTGATCCGGTCTGGATGGCGTGCCTGAGCCATACTTGTGGTGCTTATAGACGAGATGATATGAGCCTGAACGAGTATCAGCGGGCTGGTGGAGAAGTAATAGTTTCGAGTGGGCAGCTTAAAGCATATATAAGCCAGAAAGGCTCAAGTAATTCCGGAAAAGAATTTTCTGCGAAGTTGGGGGCAGAAAGTCGCCTTGGCTGGGGGTTTATATATGACACCTCAGGGGGCTAAAGGGGGGTCAGAAACAGAAAGAATCTCGGCTGGAACGTCAGCTCAGCACGTTTACACGCCCAAACATAAGATGGTGTGCTGGATTATGCACAGCCTAGACGGTTTACTCCCGTTCTGTAGATATTGCCTGGCTCCCCACCCCTGTACGCTCAGTAGCATTCTAATCGTTATTTAGGCATAGATTTCTTTTGACAGCAGTCTTTTCGCTTGAGTGTCAAGCTGTATTAAGGTCTGTCAGTATTACCTGACATTGCGTGATCGAAAAGCGTAGCCAGTTGTTCTGAAGACTTCCCAAGAGGTATGGAACACGCTGGATCAGGCCAAGCAGATAAATTTCAAATAAATGACTGGGAACCCTTGTGGAACACTCTTGAATTCCATGGTCTACATACTTCATTCGTCAAAAAGTCCCGAGTTCTCCGTTTGAAAAAGCTGCAGGTAGTAGGCAGCTAACATATTCATTGCCTGCAGCTTTTTCAACGCTTCTAAGCAGGCTCTCAAAGAGGATTCTACTTCGTGTAAAGTCGCCGTCTGCAATGCAGAAAGCTCTAAAGACTTCTGTTGCCCTACATAGCGCCCAAGCCTGATCGCGCTTAGATAGATTGGGAGAGCTGTGAAAGTATGAGCCCGAAAGTGTCCAAGATGCTCGAGCTCGTGTGCGAGGCGGGGGATCTCCTGAGCAGCCCACACGCTTCTGTCTTGCATGTTCCAGAACGGAGGAGAGGACACAGAAGAGGTCGTAGTCTCAAGAAACAGTGGACCACCCATGGCTTGAGACACGTGCATAATTGCTGTGCGCGCGATCAAGTGTATGAATATGGTCATGGGATCGCCGGCTCGGGATGCTGCGCAGTAGTGAAGCTCAATGCTATTGAGTCGTGTGGTGAGCAACAAGTTGAGCCAGTCATTTGGAAACTTCAACTCCATAGGCAAGTCGTCATAAGAGCCTCCACTGGACGCATCGTTTTTGCAGTCAAGGGCCCGCTCACAAATAGTCATAAGGATACTGCACTCGGCCAGAGGAGCAAACCCCCGCGCGTCTCCAGTGGCCATCACCTCGAAGAGGAAAGGCCACTCGGTCAAGGACCCATTACTGAACTCGTAGTCGGAGCAGGGGAGGCGGGTAAGGATCTAAAGTATCTCTGATCAGAACAGGTCCCGCACAGGTACCGACTGACCCCCGTGAGGATGCTTACCCTTTGTTCGGTAAACGTCACGGGCGTGTTATTGCCAATACTGAGGAAGCGGTCTAGACAAAAGGCAACCCAAAATGTGCGCCGCTTCTCTTCGTGTTGGACAGCTTCAGAGGAGGTTCTCTTTTCCTTCTTTGATTTCTCCTTGTCTAGTTCGTAAAACCGTGCTAGCTGGACTAGGCGAAAGACATGTCCACTGCTCAACCATGCCTGTCGATAGGTGCACTTGGACAGCTCGTAAAGCGTCAGGAGAATCCGGGCTTGGATTTCCTCGACGTGACAAGTTGTCATACTCGAGCCATTGCAGTTGAGATTCTCGAGCATTGTACGCGTTTTAGAGTACATACTATCCCTGATATTTCCGAATTGACTGGAAAACGTAATCGATAGCGTCCACATGGCGTATTGGAGACATTGACGCTCATGGCTTTGAGGTTTCTGGGCCAGCTTCATGAACCGGCTCTGATTGAGCATAGGTGCTACCGGGTGAGCTCGCTCGAAATACACTTGTGTCCTGTATATTCTATCAGCATGACTAACTCGTCTAAACTCTAATTACTAGATTCCCTTACAAGTCAGCCTTCATAAGGTCAGTGATCTCCATATCAGAGGCCACTGCGTAATTGCTTGCTGGCGACTTTTGGCTTTGCACAGAACTCGGTCCCGTGGTATAGTCTGTCGATTTTGGAGACCCAATGCAGCTCTCTGTCTCTCTCGTTGTGCTTCCACCTGCGCCTGAGCTGTACAGAGTACCAGAGAGAGCTTGATCCGAAAGCTCCCAGTCCAGGACTGTACAAAATCAGTATCATATTGCTCTCAGATTACGCGAGGCTAACACGAGGTCGTAATCATTATCGGGGCTATCTATACCTTCAAGATCCTCAAGGTCAAGCATTGGATTATGGCCTGCAACAACGGTGCTGGGAGAAGACTGCAGAGTCGCAAGATGTGACTCGAGCTCGTTAATACGCCCTCTGAGCGCTTCGACTGTCCCTGTCTTTCGAGACCGAGACAGACGACGATCGTTCACCAGGCAAATGATACCGGCGTTGGCGCATGCCCCGCACTGTGGCCGCTGCCTGTCACATCGCAGCTTTTTCTTGCGGCATTCTGATGGTAGATCTCGTATCAGGACTCACAATGCCCATGAGCTGGAGGGGATACGAAGGGGGGTTCACGTCACCTTCGCAAGCAAAACCGGGCTGTTGGCGGGACTCAGTACGGCCAGACATGATGTCGCTGGCGCGGAACGAGGCTCTCACCAGATCATGGCCTCTGTTGTCTTTCAGTACAGACGAGACACTCAAACTTCTCCTTGTCGACCCAACCTATGCTAACATCGAGAGCTCTATCTTGGCTAACGGCATGACTGCCCATCTGGAAGTGGGGGCCGGGTCGTTGCCCCATGCACACCAGACGGACAATATGCCTCCATCCCAAGGTGCTGCATGCCGTTCCTTATCCGCGAACACAGTCAGCACTGATTGCCAGGATTTGGTGGTGTAGAAGGATTCAGCGTTGTTGGGGGCCGTGTAGGCAATTTTTAGTGCCTCCGTTTCTACATACCACCGTCTCATACCCCCACTGCGCTGTAATTCCTTGTATAGGACTTTCCGACAACATGGATCGGGCACACGATGGTTGATAAATGCATGTATTGGCCTGCTGTCTCGGGTATGGAGCTAGATTAGGGATCGCCCCGGATTATTTGCCCGAAGGAAACGATTTTCTAGCACCGGGTGTGGAGGCGTGATGAAGTTCTCATTGGCTGAAGGCAACTCAAGTTCCGCCTGGGTAACGCAGTCCAGTTGCCTGGACCGTTCCTCATATGCAGGTCTGTTGGCGATGGCGAAGCTCGCTTGACGCTCTTTTCCCCGGAAATTCGGCACGCTGTGACGTCCTTGTCCGGCTGTGAATGAGGATGGTGCGTCAGCAATGCGAAAAGAAATAGCACCCATTGAGGCAGGTAGTAGCCAGCAGCAGCAGCAGTCTATCAACTCATCACGCCACCTCGTCATCAGCGACATCTGAGATGCCAGTGGCTGCTCTATTGGCGGCTGCGGAGGGAAACATCGCGGATGGTTGTGCACAGCATTCGTAAGAGAAATCTGGACGTTGGTCCTAGGCTCCTCACATGCATGTTACAAATGGACATGTCTGATAGACTGAAGCTGGAGATTGACCATAATTAATATGGCCTTAATCAGTATAGATGTACACTATAGGGACCCCCAGGGTGGTTTATGTAACGTGATGTAGCTGACACTGCGAACTCTCGGCCGTCATAAACGCATTGCTTCCAACAGCTTAGATGGATGAATTACCCCTGACCCTCGTAAACTCGCCTTGCGTGTAGGTCCAAAGTTTCTCTGCCGTACCATCTCGTGCATACTTGGCCAGCAGCTCGTCCACTCTGAGGTCGGCACTCTCTCCTTCTTCTGTAAGCGAGTAAACGCCGGTGCCGTCCTGGCCATCGACACCCCTCGCAACGCCTACGCCGTCCGGCAGCGCGACCCCTAAGGCGCCATCTCCTCGGCCAGGAGGATATTTGGCACTGGTGCAATAGAAGGCATGTCTCTCGCCGCACTCTGGCACGGGGGTCTCCTTGAGAAATCTGAAATAATTGATGACCCTGAAGCAATACTTGGAAAATTGCAGCACGAGGCCGTCGTCGGATCGGATCAGGTTGGTCCTTACTGCACCTGGAAAGTTGTGTATAAACGAGACTGTAGGTGCTGTCTTGGCGAGATGCTGGAGAGCCATGGTCATCATTGACGTTCCGTGGCCGCGAGCAGCCGTCAAGGGGACCTTGATTTTCGTATTGCCTACTACCCAATTGTCGTCATATACAGGCCCTTCATTACCAGCCGTCCAGGAGGACACGACGCGGCGCAAGCCCGCAGCCTGCTGCATCAATGGAAGCAGGTTGGCGATCATGCGGATGCGGCCAAAGTAGCACACACCGGCAAGGTAGTTTAAACCCTCATCGGTGACTGGATGATGGTAAATAATCAGCAGCTTGCCAGGCTTGGTCGCCTCGGTCTTGCAGGGGGGTGGGGGCGGGGGGCGGGGGGCGGGGGAGGCGAGAAGCGGGACGGCAGCACA
>JACWRQ010000314.1:31032-47870 GCA_014849955.1 Cryphonectria carpinicola | reverse complement strand
CACAAACAAAGGACAAAAGGGGAAACGTCATGGACAATTCCTTGGTTTTCTTAAAAACTGTGTTCCTCGGGTTTGATTGTTGTCTTGCGAAAAAGGGAAAGAAAAAAAAAAAAAAAAAAAAAAAAAAAAAGAAAAAAAAAAGGGCATCTCGCTGCCATGCATATGTCATTGCTGGATCTTACAACCCCGCCCCCCTCCTCCTTCCCATGTCGTGGCAAAAGAAAAGAAGAAAAGTCAAAAAAGAGAAGGCGAATCGTAAAGACGGGGTCGCCGAGGTGGAGAATTCTCTGTCCTTTTGCGCGCAACACGGCGGCGGACAGAGCTGATCTGACCATGGCTTTTTTTCCCCCTTGCTCCTTCTTGCCTTCTTCTCTGGGATAGACAGGGCTGGAGAACCACCAAAAAAAAAAAAAAAAAAAAAGAAGAGAGATTCCCGATGTGGTCTGATTTGGTCACTGTCGATGGTGATTGACGATCATGATCACGATGACGTTTGATGGCCACGACGCTGGGGCTCCACGGCGGAAAGCGCGACCGTGTTTGGGCCCGCAGGTGTCGATAATAGCCAGTGGTTGGTTGTACTTACCATGTACACATTATTACTATGTACTCACTTGATTTGTTATTTTTTATTTAAAAAAAACCCTTTTTCTTTTCTTTTTCTTCTCTTGAACACACACCACACCACCCTCCCCCCTCCCCTCCCCCATATTTTCAGCCCTGCCGACCAGATTGCGATCTAGGCGATCCGACGTCAAATCTCGGCAAGGCCACCAAAAAAAGACCAGTCCGCCGCAGAACACATGGGTTTTGGTTTGTCGCGCCCAGCCCAACCAACCCCCCTCGCATCCAGCGCTCGATGAGGAAGGCCTGTCGTGCAGTTGATGACAGCTCCGGTTTCCGATCTGGAACTCGCTTTCTTCCCCCTCTTCGTCACATCCTTTCCTGTCTGGCTTGGCTGGGCTGGGTCGGGCCTGCGTCGCTGTCTCCGGCTTTGGGGGGGGGGGGGCGCTCTTGTCGGGGAACTCCAGGTAAGGGCTGGTGGGTGGTGGGTGGCGGCGGTGGTGGTAACCGACAGAATGACGACCAAGGGGGGTTAAGGTTTTGCTTGAGGGAGGTTGAGCTCGTGACAAGTCTCTCCTCCTCCTCCTCCTCCTCTTCGTCGTCATAAAATTGACACGGTAACTAAGGCATCACCTTCTCCTCATTTTACTAAATTTATAGCCCAAGGCGTTGTTGTGCGCCCGCCCGCCCGGAGTCTTCCGCCGGGCACACGGCACAGGGCAATGGCATGGCATCAAAAAAGGTATCATTATGATTCCTCCTGTATTTTTTTTTTTTTTTTTTTTGTGAAGGAGAACTTGGGTTGGACCCACCCACTCAACCAGTCGAGCCCCCCAAAAGCCTCTTCGCCAAAGGAACCATCTCCATCTCCGACGGGCTTTGTTTCCTTTGGCACAGGACCTGAAATGGGTCCTAAATCCTGGCTTCCTCTCTTCTCGGCAGCCAATCCTCCCGAGCGAAAACCCTGGGTTGGGGGTTTTATCCGCGCCCTGTTCACAACAAAGAAAAGAGAGAGAAAAAACAAGAAGGAAATAATTCATTTACACGAGAAGTGACAAACAGAACTGATCGCCGCCCAGGATCTCAAATCTTACCTCCTCCTCCTCCTCCTCCTCCTCCTCCTGCTGCTGCTGCTGCTGCTGCCGCCGCCGCCGCCGCCGCCGCACGCATGAACGCCCCTTCTCGCCTCGCCTAGCTCACGGGTCGTCGTCGGGATATTTTCATTCCTTTTCCACAACGCCCTAGCTCATCAGCCGCGTCACAACATACACACACAAAGCTTCCACAGGGGTGGTGGGCGGCAGCGGCAGCTCTTCCCCATGCCAGCGTGGGAATGCACACCTTGATGAATCGGTTGCCGGTTTCGTGATCCATCTCAATCTCAAGTGCATGCATGAACCCGGGGCCTGGCTGGATATGTGGCTGGCTGGGTCTGGGTCTCTCTGTCTCTTTCTCTCATTCTCCCACAATCTCAGCCCTCCTCCTCCGCCTCGCTTCCGCCGTCCTTCTAGAATAAGATCTTGGAACGTTTCAACACCCCTTGATCCCAGCTACAGGTAAGCATGATGCACCCATCACGTCAGAAAAAGGAAGGCAGGAGGAGCCGCAGGAGAAGAAAAAAAAAAAAAGGCAGATAAAAAAAGGAAGGAGAAAAAAAAAAAGCAAATTCTCGGGGATCGTCTCGTGGCAACAAGGGCCTTGGTCAGGCAAGGTCCCTGGGGGAAGGGGGGAGGGGGAGGACAGGACCACACGCGACCATGTGGGATGGGGACCCCCAGGCTGCGCACGGTGGCCCGCTCGTCAACGACCTACTACTATAGTTACGTATTATATACGATGTCGGCGAGTCCTTTCCCATCCTTTTTCCATCGTGAACCATGTCGGCGTGGCAACCTGCTGCCCACTGCTGCCAAAGTGTGTACATGGTATAGTACTATAGTGTGACTTTAGGGAGGCCATGATTCCATCTGTCCATCCATCCACCCCATTCCAAAGGAAGGGCCACCTTTTTTTCCCTCTATCCTTTCGGTCAACTCCAGTGCTCGTATAATCGGCGGCGCCGCAGCAGTGCGAGCCGCACTTTCTGCTATACCGTTACTATGGTACAAAGCAGGTACGTAGCAAAGTAGCAGGCAACGCACGCGCCCGTGTCAGTGCGGATGATGAACCATGTGGGAAACGCGAGCGGGCGGAGAACCTCCTTCCTCCCTCCCTCCTTCCCTGTCTTGTCTCCTCCCCGTTCAGGATTCCAGAAGATATCCTTCCTGTCTCCCTCTCTGTCTCCCTCTCTTTTTTTTTCTTTCTTTCTTGTCTGTGGGAGATTGAAAAGAAAAGAAAAACCCCCCCGCTTTCCCGTTGGGGTAAGTTTTGCGTTATGTCGTGTTGTGGATAGAACAGGATACTCTTGTTTTTTATGCCCCCCCCCCCAAAAAAGAGGAAGCATGCAGACAGACAAGAGAGAGAGAGAGAGAGAGAGAGAGATACCGTTATACAACTTGGAGCCTCTTCTGGCCCCCCCGGGTGTCTCCTCTGAAGGACCATCTCCTCCAACTCCCTTCACAACACCGAGACCTAGGGCGGAGGAACCGAAACCGAAAAAGAAAAGGGAAAAGAAAAGAGAAAAGAAAAGAGCAAGGAAAATAAAAAGGAAAGACCCATACTGTACTAGTACACAAACATCCCATACACCGCTTTTGCGGCTCTTGCTGAGACCCTAGGCGACACCCCCCCCCCTGGGGAGGAGCCTGGGCCTGGACCCGGGCTGAGTTTGGGTCTGGTTTGGATGGGATTTTCGGTTCCTTTTGTGGAACTATGTAAGGGTTAAAGAAATAAAATAAAATAAAATAAAATAAAATAAAATAAAAAATAAAATAAAATAAAAAGTATGTACATTGTAGTCAGGTAAGGGTGCGCGCACACCTGTTCGTAGGATCTGCATGACCCAAAACACGTGGTTGTTCCCGCCTGACGGTCAAAAAAACCAAAAAAAACCAGTCAGGGCACAGCGGCTCGATACATGCCTGTTCCACGTTCCACCCTAGCTTTGCTCTCTCTTTCTCTTTTTTTTTCTCGCTCTTTTTTTTTTTTTTTTTTTTTTTTTTCCTTTTTTTCCTCTTCCATTTCTTGTTGTCGTTCATGCTGGGGCCTAGCAAGTCCCATCCGCCCCCCTGGCCCCCACCATTATTCCTCCTCCTCCAACCTGCAAACGGGTAGATACATAATAGATAAGGTGGGAGGGCAGAAGAGGAACGCGACCCAGCCAGTGAGTAGCATTGACCTACCTTGTCTCTGGCCCTCTTGTCTCGTCTCTCTCTCTTTCTCTTTATGACGCATCACACCGCTCCGCGTCCCCCCCCCCGGCCCAGTAATGGGGCAGGAGGAAGAGGAGGAGGAGGAGGGAGACCAGGAACATGAGAGGGGGCCATGAGGCTGTTCTGGAGTCTCAAGGTACCACTACGTTAGCCAAGCCAGCTACATATGGATATGACCCTTTCTTTGACTTTGTGCACATTCCATACTGCAGTGTCTCGGTTCCCAGAAGCGGGTTCACCACCACGTAGCCAGGTGAGAACGCACAAGGGACCTTTTGCGTTCTTCCCCTTGTTTTGCTCCGGCGTAATCTCCGTCCGGATATGGTTCTTAAGAACTGAATTGAACGAGAGCGATGGAGAGGGAGGGAGGCGGAGTAGTTGGTCAGCGCGCGCGGCATCAAAATCGGTTACTTCCATATACCCGTGACCATAGCACGTGCATAGCACCCGTAGCGTCGTGGCAAGTAGTCAGCAGCAGCAGTCAGCAGCCAGAACCATACTCCTATGGTAGGTGGTTGGTTGGGTTGGGTCCAAAGACTGGACTGCGTTTGGGCGTCCTGCAATAAAGCCACGCTGACTTCTTGTCCAGGGAGCGCCCCACTGCTGGTTGGTCTCTCTCTCTCCCTCTCTCTCTTGTTCGGGTCACAGCTTGCTTGCCTTTTTGCTTTTGCTATCCTGGAGAGCCACGGGCATCATCGGCGGTGGAGCCCCGTTTTGACGGGGTCTTCCTGTTGGTCTAAAGTTCTCAAGCAAGCCTGGGGCGGAGTACGGGAATAGCGTCCGGAAAAGAGAGAAGGGGGGCTCTGCGGTATGCCCGGCTGGGATTCTGAGTCAGAAGGTTCGTGATGAAAGGGTTTGAAGTGCAGGGCAGCCAGTCTTGCCAGGGCAGCCAGGCAGGTTGTTGATCTCAGGAAGTGAGGCCAAGAAAAAAGAAGAAAAAAGCATTACTGCGAATGCGAGAAGAGGGGGATGTGGGGGGGGTTTGAGCTGTCACCGCCGCCGCCGCCTCCTCCTCTTCCTCCTCCGCAGTATCGTGTTCCTCTTTGTCTCCAAGATTTCAGGGTTCACCTCCCTCCCACTCCCCCATAGTATCAAGGTTACCCAGATACCTTGGTACGGTATGACGATTAAGTGGGTCGAGCTCTCTCATTCTCTCTCTCTTTCTGTCTTCCTCTGCTCCTCTTCCCATCCTCTTCGCTTTCTGGTGGATAAGCGCCATGTGTGTCCGCACAGATGGAGTTTGTGGGTAGTCGAAAATTTGGACGGACAAGCCCAAGGCGCTGATCAGCAAGGTTACTATGTATGGGTACTATTATTATTACTGTTAGTAGAAAGATAAACGGCCACAAGACGGGGTTAAATTGATTGTGGCGGAGGAGGAGACAAAAGTGCGTCTTTGTTTAGGCATCGAGATGAGAGAGAGAGAGAGAGAGGGTCGGAATTTGGCAGAGGGTAGCGGATAGTAGGGAGGAAGTTACTAGCTGTACTGTGTGCCAAGAATGTACCATAATAGGTTAGTAAGTTAAGGCAAAAATGTCCATCGCACGATATGCCCCTTCCGCCCCTTCCCACCTCAGCACGCACCTATCATGGTACTATATAGGCATGTCCAGACTGACCCCACATGCTGTGCATTCATTATGCCACCGACATTCTGTTTTGTGTGTGTGTGTGTGTGTGTGTGTGTGTGCCTGCAGCCAGTGCCAATGCCTCGTTGCCATGTGCTGTGCCTCGTGTCTGCGCGGGCTGCAGGGGCTCAAACCCCGGGGCTTGCAAGAGGAGATTGGCCACCTGCACGAGCCTCGAAGTAGGAGGGGGGAAGAGAAGGAGGTGGGGAGGGAACGACCGGGGAGGGGGGGGGCAGAAAAGGAAAGGGAAGGGAAAGGGTAAGAGCCAGGGAGGGGTCCCCCCCTCCTTCCGTCAACAACGTGAAGTGCGTGTGCTTCAGGCCTCGTGGGAGAAGCGTGCGGAAGCGCGTGGGAGAGGAAAGCAACCACAAGCCAGGAGTCACAACCTGTGGCTCATCCCTGAAGCCATGTGCAGATCCTGCCGGGCCATGTTGTGCTTCCCTCCACATTCTTTTCTGGCCCCTTCCCTCCTACTAGACTCGCAAGTCCACCCATGAGACCGCGACCTCCCCACCCGTCCAAACCCACCCCCCCCTGCCCGGCACGAAAGTTCGCACTTTTCGTTCTGTCGCGCGACTGGCTAGCTGCCTCGAGGGGTGTGGTGTGTGTGTGTGTGAGTGGGCGACCAAGTGTGCATGATGGGTCCCTCCTGCGGAGGGGGTACAAAACATGGACGACCCGCTCTCACACAGTGTGAGCCACAGATGACACACTCTCACTACCTTTATCTCACCATGCATCCTTGCGATCTTGTCGGTTGAGATGCCTCCCTTCCTTTCCTCGTTCATCTCAACTCAACGCGAAACGAGACAGGCAGGCTCTCCGCTGGAGCTTGAGAGAGAGAGAGAGGGGGAGGGAGAGAGGGAGAGAGAGAGGGTAGAGAAAGGTCCCCTTCAACAGCGGGATACGACCCTGCTCAAGAGGGATGAATGCATGGCCCCTCGAGAGGTTTCAGTCTCGATCCATTGGTTCTATTTTGGGGTCCAGAGAACGGGGAGCCTGGATGGTTACATACTCTAAATTTACTCTATTTTTTTTTTGTACGTGTGCACACTGATGTCTGGTAAGAGAATGAACCATTCTTCTTTTTCTCTTCTCTCAGTTTCTCAAGAGGGGGAGGAGAGGATTGCTGCAGCAAGGTTACAGAAATCGACCGGGGCCCTTTTGTGGGCATCTACAGTAGCAAATCAGCACACCCCAGAGGATTGCACTACCACGTGGCATCCAGCTTCTTACACAGTATGCTGCCCGTCATCATGGTGTGATCATCTTCCTTGGCTGCTTGGGGGAGCTTATTCATGGCAGCAACACCAAGGCACCTTCAAACCCTTTTCTTCTTCTTTCCCTTCTTCTATTTTCCGTGCTTGACCCTCTCTTTTTTTTCCTCCTCATGCCATCGTCATTTTACAGGCCAGCCAAGATGGCCCCTCCTTTTGTGCCGTCGGGTCCTCCGTCCAAAGCAGCCAGCCAAGCTCTTGTCCCTTAAGATGCCACGTGGGAATCTCTGCTTTGACTCTACAACTCACTTCTCAGGAACCAGAGTCAATGTCTTGTTCCTTGGGGGGAGGGCCCTTTTCATGCCATGTCACATTCAGCTGAGTCAAGCGGTAGTGTTTCTGTCGTCACAGGACTCATAATAGTTAGCTCTTCCCGTGCCTGCCCGCCGACTGACCTATCACTTTATCGACTAGGTACAATGAATAAATGAATGTAGAAATGCCTTGGGAAATAATGTATATGCTGCCACCAGGAGGGACGGGGTGGAGGGGAAAGGGGGGGGGGGGAAGAGAAGCGACTGAATGCTTCCAGAATACCGTTTCGATGTTTCCGTCGCTGTCGGTGGACCGTTGTCTCAGAGTCAGACGATGACGCCCCGATTTTCTCCATTCTTCCCGTTGTCCCGCCCCTGCCCTGTTCCAACCTTCTGTCATAAGTGGTGAAAAGGGGTGTTCTGATGGCTGATCGTGTCTTATTTTATACATGATACACCTTGACAATGGGAGGCTGCTTACGGCCTTTGTTGGGAGGACGGCAGGTTCGGGTTTGGATGTGTGGCGTAGATGATTGGGAAGAGGGTTAGAGTAAACACATTGGTGTCAAAACCTGACCCCGGTGGGTTCTGAAATTTTTTTCCCTTCCTCCTTTAATTCTTCTTTTTTCCCTTTTTTCCCTTTTTTCCTTCTTCTTTGTCTTTTCATCAAGGGAAAGAGAGCCCATGCACACAGTACATGCCACAACAGCGATACTATGTATCATCGTGCCACTATTAGTACCGCAGTATGCAGTACTGCCCGCCACCACACCTTTACAGGGTGCACAGGGGGGACGGGGGTTGGGCACTGTGGTAGTAGTGATGTGAGGCTGCGGCGTCACCGGCCACTTCTATTGACCGGGAGGAGCCTGACTGAGAAAAGTGCATAGTCAGATCTCAACCTCATGCTGTGCTCCCCTACGCACTTCTTTTTTCTTCTTTCTTTCCGGCTCCCACACTTTTTTTCAGCCTAGATGCACTTTGGGGGGGGGGGGGTTGGCAGGATGGGACATGTAAGCATGCTGTGCTGCTACTCCATACTTGGTCGGGCACATACTGTAAATTCCAGTGGCTGCCAAGAGTGCCATGTGGCCGTCACCTTTGTTCCGTGCTTGCCACCCTATCTCGTGTGTGCATCGAGTCTTCCCTGTCCTGGTCTCTCTACATATTATGTACATGCCATAGCAGTACCGTAATACCATAATACTACTCTTATCTATTGCGCGTGCTCTCTCTCTCTCTCTCTCTCTCTCTCTCTCTCTCTCTCTCTCTCTCTCTCTCCCCCTCCCTCTCAATCTCTCTCTCTCTCTCTATCTCCATCTCTATCCCTCTCTTTCTCATATCATATTTATGGCGGAGGACTGAAGAACTAGAAATGTCACCGTTTAGGGTCGAACCACCACCGTATTCAGAAATTTTGGATCTTTCTCCTAAGCGACCCGCCTGTTTCTTGCCTGGGCTGCACAGTACGTACAGCGGTAAAACCAACCCGTACTAGTACTGTGCGGACGGCCTCTGAAACACCCCTGCAGAGAAGTTTCTCTACTACGTAGCACCGAGGTAACTGCACTGTACTCCTGGCCCCTTCACCTTTTTTGGCGCGGCCAGGGCCCACCCTGACAACACCCATGTCCTGCACCCTTGGACGACTTGACCCCTCTTGTACCCACCATACTCCACGTCTTTAGCACATGGCGTTCGGGGGTCTGCCCTGGTCCGCGCCCTGTCCTGCAAATCTCTCTCCCTTCTGATAATGGAGTACTCTGGTACCCAAGTAGATGGGGGAGTGGAGAGGGAGGGAGAGGGAGAGGGGGAGAGAGAGAGAGAGAGGAAGAGAGAGAGAGAGAGAGGAGAGAGAGGATCGGGGAAAGGGAACGAGACGAGACGCAGAAAGGAAGGAAAAGAGGATGTACATAGGTACCTTTGTACACACACATATCCTTGGGTGTACCATTGTACCATACCATAGTACCGAGTTGTACCTCGCTCCTGCTCCATCGCGCCGCGGGCTCTTGCACACAGCAGCAAAGCAACAAGCAGTAGGAGTACCCGGTAGGCCAGGTCTAGCAAGAAAACCGACCTGGACTAGAAAGAAAGGAGTTTGAGCTGCCAATCCGGCACCCTTCTCTGGGCACCTCCCAAGAACAGTCAAGACACCTTCTCCCCTCCGCGTTCATCCTCTGCCGTGTCCATCAGAACAAGCCTCTTTTTGGATTTTTGGTGTGCTTGTGCTTGTGTGTGTGTGTGTGTGTATGTGTGTGTGTGTGTGTGTGTGTGTGTGTGTGTGTGGTTCGTCACAGTCACTTTGTCACTCTTGTCACCTTTTCACCCTCCATTTTCATCCCCCCACCTCTTTCCAATCATTGTTTATTATTACCTGCCGTTAGTACTTACGGCTCAGACTTCCTGTCAGGTCAGGTCACAGGTCAGATCAGGCCGAGCCAGGCCACGCCCAGGTCGTTCCGTTCAATCCATCCATCCATCTCACCCATCCAGCAAATCCATCCGTCATTCAATCTCCCTCTGTCGCATCCGGCAGCGTGTGGTTAACCTTTGGTTTGAACCAACTGCAAAGCCGCCACACGGCCACAGAAAGCCAACCAAGGGGGCGTGAGCAACAATTGTGTGCGTATTTTCTTTCCTCTCTTTTCTCGGCCTCCCCCCCCCCCTTCTTCTTTTCACCTTTCTTCCCCCTTTCCCCTTGGACACAGCTCACATCTCAACCCTCTTGTTACACTTTTTTTTTTTTGGTCCTACGGGTTTTCCCTTTTACCTCGTGTGTCCTCCACCTCCTCCTGTGACTTCGCTTTCTTGTTCCCGGCCCATCCCGTCTCGCTTAATGTCCATCTCTCATCGCATCACATCACGTAGCCAGCCCATCTAAGCGCCTCCTCTGCTCCTCATTTTCTCTGTCTCTTGTCTCCATCACACGCTCGTTCCTGGTCTGTTTGTTTGGACACTGCCCACCCCAGCTGCACGAACACGGTTCAGTGACTGTACCTGCATCAATCAACTGGATTTTGTATGGGTCGGTACATGTTACGGATCACTGCGCACGGCACGAGCGAGACACGACGACACGAGGGCCCCTCTGCTGCTCAATGCCCGCTCATTTCCTGTCCAACAACGGCCAGCACGATCATCCCCTTTGCATCAGCAGGCAAGCCTTCTTTTTTTGGTCACTTCCCCCTCCCCCCCCCCTCTCTCCTCTCTTTCCCATCTCCTCTTCGGAATCCCCATCATCATCATCATCATCATCACTGCACATCAAAAGGCCTCTTCCTCCTCGTCCTCAAGACGAGGCAAGATGATCCGGTGTCCAGACAACTACCACGACGACAACTACTCCATCAACATCAAATAAATACCACTGCCACTATTACCACCACCTCCACCTCCCCATCATCAAAATACCCACTCCATAGTCAGCCTGGTCCCGCCGGAATCTTGACAAGACTCAGTTGCCCTAGTCCATGTCACGTCGCTGGTGTCCACAATCCACCGCCGCCGCTGCCCTGCGCCTGGTCTTGGGCCTTGGACTGACCTTGACCTTGACCTTGACCTTGAACCTGACCCGATCTTCCCTCCCCCCATTTATCCTCCCACCTCCTCTTGCACACCGCACACACGAAGCGCACACACAAGACCAGGACACAGAACCAGAAAAGGAAGACCCCGACCAAGGGACCTTTTTCTTTTTCTTTTTCTTTTTCCACTTCTCTTTACTGACTTAAGACTTTCTTCCCTCTTTGTTAGATGGCTGCCGGCGTCTCATCTTCTCCTCGACCAGCTCATCTCCACAATAATACCATCGGCAGCAACCATTCCTCCCCATCGCTCCTCAACTCTTCTGCCTCACTCTCCTCCCTACCCTCCACGCCGAGCTCCGTCTCCGATCAGGAATCCGAGCCCTCTCCCAGCTCTACTGCTGCCACCGCCTCGACAGTCTCGCTACCATCCTCCAACAAAACCAGCAACAACAGCAACAACAACACCACCGCCGGCCAGGACCGTTTCCGCCAGCGCCCAAGTCCTGTCAACCTCAGCGGTCCCTACTCGGCACCGGTTACGCCTCCCGCCGCACTACTGCCACCACACCCTTCACTAGATTCCGTCGCGGAACTCGGCTTTTCCCCCTCCTCCTCCTCCTCCTCCTCCTCCTCTCGGCCTTTAATCCTGCTGCAGGGCCGCCGCAAGTCGCAGTCGCAACAGCAGCAGCAGCAGCAGCAGCAGCAACAACAGTACCAGCAGTTTGGCGCCGGCTTCACCCGCGGGGATCTAAGAGGTCAGAGGTCAGGCGGCTTCTTTGCTTTTGCCGCGTCTGCGTTGGACCGCACCCAGACGGCCATTGCCAACACTATTTCCGATCCCAACGTTCGCCATAAGCGATCTCTAAGCCGCCTGTCGATCACTGGGGATATCGCTGCCCTCTCGCGTGGTGCTGCCGATCCCTCCTCGCCGGATCAGACCTCGCGCCACCACCGACCTACCTCGGTCCTGTCCTCATCCTCATCGTCCACGAACCTGCCCAGCGCCTCGCAGCAGCAAGGCCCCTCCTCCTCCTCCTCCAATAAGGTGCTCGTAGGCAGCCAGCCCAACCTGGCTCGGGAAGGTTTTCAAGCCCAGCCTTACTCCAAGACCGATCCTTCGCAACCTCCCCCAGTTCTCCTGCCGAAAGTCGACAACAAGATGCATCAGACGTCTTCGAGACTACTGCGGATGACGGATGATGATAGGCCGTTCACGAAAGTAAGTCTGACTTTGACTGGCCCTCTCCGCTCTCCCCCTCCCCTTCCCTTCTCAACTTTTCATTCGTCTTTTATTCGCCCAGCTGCTCCACACACTCGGGAACCAAAAAAAGAAAGAAAGACGAAAGAAAAAAGGCCCATACTGCGGCGTCGGCACGTGGCGCCGACGAATCCTCCCGATTTGCCATCTCAATCGCACACAGCACAGCAGCAAAGCAAATACTGACGAGCCGCCTGCAGGATTTCAAGGACCTCTTCGCGACGCTCATCGTCAGCCTGTTACCACTCTCGGCCCACCGCGTCAGGTTAACAAAGGTCGAGCACACCTTCCTCTCCGAAGATGCCATCAACAACCTGGGCTCGTTGAAATTCTCCCAGTCGAACCGCATGCCTGACCCGAAAGACCCCTCCCGCATCGTCACGACCACGACGACCACAACCTTCTCGATGGCCAAGGACATGGCCCGCTCCATATGTCAGCGCTTCCTCGAGGCCCGCCTGATCGAGTCCGCCGACGGCAAGCTGCAGCAGGTCTACACCATGAAGGGGTCGGTCTGGCAGCTGACGCCCAAGGGTATCGCCATCCTGGACCAATTCTGTTCCAAGAACGGCATCCAGCAGAAGCAGGTGGCCGAGCTGATCGGCCCCGCCCTGACGCAGCTGGTGTCCCTGGAGAGGGAAAGCTCGACGGACAAGCTACAGACGGACCGGGCGACCATGGAGGTCGTGTTCAGGAGGTTCACCGGCCTGAAGGGTCTGAACATCAAGGCCAACGTGAATGCTGCCGACTCGGAGTCGCTGTCCGACTATAGCGACGGCCTCACCGGCGTTAAGATGGCTGCTGAGCGCAAAATAGGAGGCAAGACCTATAAGGAGACGTTCACGGGCAAGGCCGCCACGGACTGGCTGATGGACTGCTCTACCACGGTCGACCGGCGGGAGACGGTGGAGATCGCGAGCTACTTTGTCGAGTTCGGGCTCATGGAGTGCGTTCAGCAGGACCGTACCTACATGGCGCAGTACCCTGGCAGCCAGCTCTTCCAGCCGACCAAGCACTCCATCTACCAGATCACGCCCAACGGCAAGGATCTCATCAACGGCATGAACTCGCGGGGGCGGACCTCAGACGCAGAGTCGACCCCCCGCGACCGCAAGACGAACGAGAAGCTGCCCCGAGACTCAAACACACAGCGGCTGGAGAAGATCCTCAGCGACCCGGCGCTGCGCCTGCTCTTCCGCGAGAACCTGCGGGAGACCCACTGCGAGGAGAATCTGTCTTTCTACCTCGACGTGGACGAGTTTGTGAAGCAGTGCAAGTCGGCAATCCGGAACGCGCAGAAGAACCCCTCCACGACGTCCATGGACGGCATCAAGGAGATCATGGCACAGGCGTACGGCATCTACAACGCGTTCCTCGCCCCGGGCTCACCCTGTGAGCTCAACATCGACCACCAGCTCCGCAGCAACCTTGCTACTCGTATGACCAAGGCCGTGGGGCAGGATGTGGCCATGATCGACACCCTGCACGAGGTGACGGCCCTCTTCGAAGATGCGCAGAACGCTGTGTTCAAGCTCATGGCTAGCGTAAGTGGTGGTGGACTTTTGCTTTGCTTTCCCTGTTTTGTTTACCTCTTTCTCTACTCTCAAGCCTGCCGGACAAGTGAACTGATCTGATTCGCAATATAGGACTCGGTGCCCAAGTTCCTTCGTACCTCGAAATACGAGTCGGTCTTGAAGAACTACGACTTCGACTCGGTATCATATCCTGTTGGAAAGGGCGTGGATCGGAGTCAGAGTCGCTCGAACCGCAAGTAGGAGTTGTGGGATCTGGTAGCGCTTTTTCCACCGCGGGAGATTCCATCATGACTTTTAAGTGACCGAGTGGGGAGAGAGGGGGGGGGTAAATGATCTGTTTCCGGGTCATGACGGCCACGACGCGAACATCAACCTTCTAAGCTACTGGCTGGGGGATGTTTGCAAGTTCACCAGCTGTAACGAAAGCACCGCACTTGGCCCCCCGAGTGGAGGCGTATGGAGACCGAACAGCCTAGGGGTTTTAGACCCCCTCGTCTTACTCGACACCTCGAAGGAGTTCGACACCGAAAACATATCGCCAAAATCCACGCCACATGTTCTCAAATGGTTCCCCCCTCCCTTCGGAACGCAGGCGCGTAGTTCACCGAAGTGGTATCTTTCTGCTGCAGTTCAACGGCAGTGGTGGCACCATTCAGAACCACCGGCTCGGCGCTTTGTCATATACACAAATTGAACGGGGTCGAGGAGTCTCGGCAGGCTTATGCCATGTTTCCGAGCCTCTCTGCTCGCATCCAGCGCCACGATGTGCGCCAATTTTCTTTTCGATTTTCTTGGTTTTGTGGGCATGGAAGTGGTGACGGCGTTTTTATTTTATTTTTTATGGACTGGTTATAGATGTCGCCCAAGGAGGAAGGTGTGGGTGGGGGGGGGGGTGTCAGGCATCGTCGTTGATCAAGTGCGTGGATCACATTTTTGACCTCGTCACCTCGCGGTCGAATCCCATACAAGGAACGCTGACGCACGGTGTCAACGGAGTCTCATTTATTTTTATTTTTGCATGTTGGTGATCAAAAGGGGAGGTTTATGAAGAGAGGGAAAGAAAGAGAAATATTCATTAACCGTGTGGATGGGAAATTTTTTTTAGAGTGTGCTCCAAGCCGGGGCCGGGGCGGACATTAATTCTTTTTTTGGGACAAGAATTTGATGATGGAGAAGAGAAAAGGCCGGGGGGGGGGGGGCTGTCTCCCCTCGACGAGATCAGACCCGGGACATCATCTATATCTGGGTGGCCAAGTCAAGAGAGCTGTGCACGACGGGTTGAAGCGAAGGAACCTTCAACCTGGGCCGTCACGGCGGGGGCCAAATCGACAAAGGGCTGGCTTTTCAAGCGTCAAAGAGAGAGAGAGAGAGAGACAGAGACAGACAGAGACAGAGAGAGAGAGAGAGAGTATTCGTATGTGTGTATATATCGATGAATCAGTTGCGGGCAAACGATACCAAAATCCAAACCAACCGGTGACATCACCTACAAACGCCTCCTTCGCCTCCCCAGCAGCAGAAAATGGGTCAAGAGAGAGAGACAAAGAGAAAAAAAGGAATCACCGAAACTACTTTCTCAACATATTCATTCCAGAATACCTCCCGCGTTTGATTGCTCAGGTCGCGTAAGTGTCGCGCCAGAGCGGCCTGGTGGAATGCAAAGCAAACCGGCGTGTCGGCTCCTCCACCAGCCTCAGCCTCGTCTTCTTTTCCGCCCTCCATTCCATCCACCAAATTTCTTTGGCCCAGACGCGTCTCGACGCGGTATGTACAGACTTTTCTTTTAATACATAATGTGAAAGTAATTTAGCTGACTCAGCTTTTGGCCTCCTCCGAGCGGCTCGATCGCCGCGCAGGTTTCATTTACCACACGGCTTTCTTCATTCTCCAGAAGGCTCATCGCGTGATGTTGTTTCCTTTTTCTTCCATTTCTGTGCCGTGAGACAGACGGCAAAGGGATCAGGCACGCCACTTGATCGGTCACACACACACACACACACACACATACTCTCTCTCTCTCTGTGTGTGTGTCTCTCTCTCTCTTTCTCTGTCTCGCGTCTTGGATCTTTTGGGAAATTCTTGTTGATGGACGCGTTGTCTTTGCGGGTATAAGAAGAGGTTGGTTTCGTCTTTCCTGAGGAAGATGATGTTTAGGTCCTTTTTTTCCCCCATCATTATCATCTACGAATACATTCACACACACACACACACAAAGTCCACTCGAACTTTTTCCTTTCTTCTTTCTTTTGAATCGCCCATCAACAAGATGCAGATCAAGACCCTCATGACCACCCTCGCGGCCGCGGCCGTGGCCTCCGCCGACGGCGGTGTTCCCCCCCAGGTCGCCCCCATCGTGGTCGCGGCCTCGAGCTCGGCACCCCCCCCTCCTCCTCCCGCCTCGAGCAGCACGCCCGGCGGCTGGACCGTCGTCGACTGGTTCACGACCGTATGCCCTTCGCCTACGGTGATCACGTACAATGATGTGTATTACACGGCTACTACGGATTATGAGACGATTACTATTACCAACTGCCCTTGCACCGTGGCGGCTGGCTGGGTATGTAAATTTTTTTTATTCCCCCCCCCCCCTTCTCCCTTTGTCTTCTTTTTCCCTTGTTTTTTTTTTCTTCTTCTCTCCACCCCTTGACCCCACATGAAAGAAGATAGCAGAATAATATAAAAGGACTTGAGGGGGAGAACTGACTTGGAGAATTTGAAAACAAACAGCAGGGATCTGGCGCAGAGGGAGGAGGTGCCACTGGAGCAGGTGCCGCCGCCGTCACCTACGTCCAGGCCACCGCGGCCGGGGCTGCGCCCGTTGCGTACGTGACTGGCGCTGCTGACAAGCAGCAGCACGCCATGGCTGGTGTTTTGGGCATGGCTGGTCTTGCTGCTATGGTCCTGTAGTAAGAGAGGAAGAAAAGGAAAGGGGAAAGAAGGTTGGGAGGCGGAAGCTATGGTTTGGGGAGGGAAGTTTTCTTGTCACAAATCTGTTTTCTTTTTTTTTTTTTCCCTTTTTGTGTTTCTTTCTTGGGAGAGGGTCAGGTGGGGGAGGGAGGGGGGGGGGGAATCTGTGAAAGGAGAGGAGGAGGAGGAGAAAGGTGTTGATATGCCTGTGTGCAGGGGATAATATTCTGGTGTTGTTTGGTTTTTATTGAGGGTTTATATTTTCAGTGTAGATAATGATACTCGGGGGCCACATAATAATTACCTTGAGACGTTATTGATTAGTGGTTTATTCAGTTTTTTTGTTTTTTTTTTTGTTTTCAGGCCTTTCATTTCCATTCTGATGCTATCGATCCTTCTGTGGGTGCCGATGCCCTTTCAATATAATATTTTACAACATATAAAAATATGAGACCCCCACAACAAATGTAATGCTCATGCGTGTCAAAAAAAAAAAATAAGAAGAAAAAAGGACAAAAAAAAAACCAGGAAAAAAAAAGAAGGGGCGGTCCAGACTGAACCCCCCCCCACCCCA
>JACWRQ010000314.1:14067-31022 GCA_014849955.1 Cryphonectria carpinicola | reverse complement strand
ATAAAAGACAGAGAAAAAAAATGAAGAAAAAAAAAATAAAAAAAAAAAAAAATAAGAAGGAAAAAGGTCAAGTAAATAACCAGTTCAACGAATGGTGGGGGTATCCAGACTGAAATGCTAACAAGATAAAAAAAGAAGAAGAAAAAGAGAGAGAGAGAAAAAAAGAACAAGTGCCGGTTCATGCTTCCTCCCCCTCCCCTCAATCCAGCTCAGCAACAAAGGGTCCATCCAGTCGCCCACTGAAACCCATACTACCGCTCAAACCACCACTACCAGGCCTCAACACCGCGGGACAGCCAAAGTCATTCATCTTCCTGTCCTCCTCCTCCTCCTCCTCCTCCTCCTCCTCCTCCTTCCTCCACTCATCAGCACCGCTCATGACACCCAGCCCGGCCACTCCTGGTGCTGGTGGCGTCCGCGGGAGAGGCTCGTCGGGCGAGGTGCTGCCGTCCGTGGAGCAGTACGGGCTCAGGTGTGGGTAATCCGGGTGCTGCGCCTCGCTGCTGGTCGAGAGGGACGACGAGGGGAGGAGGAGGTGGCCGCTTCTCCCGGGGTAGGAGGCGCTGCCGGCCGACCCGACCGAGGAGCCGCGGATGCGTAGTGGCGAGGGGACGTCCAAGGGGGTATGTTGGTGGTGAGGGTGCGGGCCGGCTGCTGGTGGTTCTGGTGGGGCGTAGGAGGGAGGAGGAGGAGGGGGTGGTGGTCGTGGCGTTGACGCCGCTCTGGGGCGGGCGTGGATGGGCGCGCGGAGTGCAGAAGGGCACGAGGCGTACAGCTGGGCGTGGACCTGTGCTTGCACGCTGTCCAGTTTGGGTGGGGGTGGTGGTGGTCTTTGGGATGGTGGGTTCTGCTGGGCGGACGTTGTAGGAGGAGGAGGGGGGGGGGGGGGGGGGCTGCTGCTGCTCCCCTGGTCCTCCAAGAAGAAGGGCGACGGTGGTGGTGAGCTGGTGACCTGCGGCGGCGGCGATGGGGTCTGGACGGGCTTCCGCGGGAAGGTATGTTGACGAGGGGGAAAAGTGGTGGTAATAATCTGAGACGGGCTGTGTTGGCGCGGCGGCGAGAGGGGCGGCGACAGCGGCAGCACAAAGGCGGGCGAGACCGGTCCGGCTCGGTCCTCCTGGTGTGAAGGTGATGATGATGAGGATGATGATGATGATGGCACCGCCGCTGATGCTGCCACGGAGGCGGCGCGGGCCTTCTCGACCAGCCTGTCGACAAGCGCGGCGTGGGACTTCTTCAGGTTCTTCTTGACGAACCCAGTCATGAGGATGTTGCAGCGCAGGTCGCAGTCCTCACGAAGGTACAGGCCGCTTGCCGGGGCGCCGAGGCCCAGTTCGGGCCGCTCGGGGGGTTCGCCGGGCAGGGCGCCGTTGAGGGTCCACCTGTCGCGGATGTCGACGCCCAGGGGGGCTCGGCAGTGCGTCTGGATGCCCGTGGGGAGGTCGTGGAAGGCGCAGGTGTAGCTCACGTCGCCCGAGACCTTTCCTCCGGGCAGGTAGTCGATCTTGTCGGTGAGGGAGTACCAGACGCACGTCTTCTCGTCCAGGTCGGCGCCCTCGGGGGGTTCGATGGGGTGGCGCTCTATCACGAGGGGGTTGAGGTCGATCATCTCGGTGTGGTTGTGCAGGAAGTCGAGGACCACCTCGCGGGAGACGCCCGCCGGTAACGGGCTGATGGTTGTGAAGACTGTTCTTTTAGACATGTTTGATATGCTTCTTCTTTCCTTCTCTTTTTTTTATTTTGTTTATTTATTGTTTATTTTCTTTTTTTAACTTTCCCTGGCCACACTGTTGAATATGTGACATTGGGAAAGAAAAGTTGAGAAGGGGAAAACAGTTCAGAAACTGGAGAGAAGATGGGACAAAAGGAATAATATGTAATATGGAACATGACAGGGCCACTAATCCTGTACAGCCTCACTCTCTACTACTCTCTTCTCTCTTGCCTCTTGCCTCTGCCTCTGCCTCTGCCTCTGTGAAGTACTTAATTCTCTGCAATGTAAGGTGATCCTGGCTGCGGACGGCGGTCGACGGGGACCAAAAGTGGCGCAGCAAGAGAAACATCAGAGAGCAAACAAGACCACCACTAACTACTACTTACTACAGTTGAACAGGAGGAGATCCACCCCAGGCAAATGAGGAAGAAACTAGGCAGCCAACAAAACCAAAACCAAAAAAAAAAAAAAAAAACCCCTCGACGGGATTTGGGCTCAGGTAAAGTAAGGAAGTAGCCAGGTCAATCCATACTTAATTTGCCAAGATGAATGGATCACTAGTCGGTGGGAAGAACAAAAGACGAACGTCGATCTTGTTCTTTTGCTTCCTTCTCACTGTGTGAACCCGCTGGAAATCTCGCGAGCCGCCGGCCTGGTCTGACTTTGTCATCGTCTATAGGCCGTGACCATGTGCTGGTTGGTGGTGCTGAATATAGGTTCTCGACGCAGGTCCCGTCAATGGGCGGCCGATAAGCATTCTGGTCTCATCCACCAGAGACGGACGAGCGGCCGTTCCAAGAGATGGTGACAATGAGACATGTTTGCTGTGGTTACATTACTGTACTACTACTACTACTACTACTACTACTACTACTACTACACGTGAGTCCACCAGGCCGGCTGGGGAAGGGGAGAAGAGGGAGTTCAGAGCTCAAGGGAGGGTCAAAGGTGCGTGAGAATTTTATTTTAGCGACCAGGCCAATCAGAAGGACCCCCGAACAGAAGCAGGGCTGTGCAAGGTCCCACGCAAAGCCCTAAAGATAGAGCTGAAAAGGTACGTGCGCTGCTGTGCTGGTCAGAGGATCATCAGCCGCAATGGGAGACAAGTTAGGGACAAGGACAGGCTGAATCCTTCGAGGCCCAAGGCCCTCTCTACTCTCGGGTGGATCTGTTTCCGTGGGGACCAGGACATAGTATGGGGACGCCCATCCCCCCCCCCTCTCCCAAAGGAGGCTGACTGGCTGACTGACTGACTGACTGACTGACTGACTGGCTGGCTGGGACCCCTTCCTCCATTCCTTCTTGTGGTCTGCTTCATCATTATGACTACATAGCAGTACATTTTCTCCAGCGTGCCGAATTTCGCTTTGTGATGTGGGCTGAAGTGCGCTGATCCAGAATAGTGTTAATACAAAGCCACTGGAGGCTCCTCTCTCAAGGGTAATGCGCCTGTGGCAACGCTCAGGGGGAGGACACACAGCCAGTGGAGGTGGTTTTGGTTTATCAGAGACTGACTGATCCAAACAGGTTTATAAATGTATCTCCTAAGCTACAATCGTCAGTGTGTTGGTATTCGCCACCGACTGACTGCCTCTGAGAGCAGCTGACCCCAGGGAAGTCCGTCCTCCGGTCACGGGAGTATTCTAAAACAAACATCTTGTACTGTATTTGTTCTTTTCTAGATTTTATATGCGAGCGTGGAAAGGATGACCGTCCCCCACAGCGCAGGCTGGAAAATGTGTGACAAGATCTTTTTTTTTTCATCTGTTCTTGTATCTTAGTCAACAAAGTACTTTATACATGTTCCACTAAGTATCTCATATGTAGTACGCCTTTGCTCTTTCCATATTGTATAAGCATGTAATTCCCCACTCTGCTCTTTCCTCCAAAAGTTATCCCACCCCCCCCCCCCTTTTCCCCCTTCTTTCTTCCTTCCTTCCTCCCTAAGTAGATTGAATGACCCCCTTCAAGACTCATTCTTCAGAACAAAGTCCACAATTGCCCTATTCGGCCCATCCCACTGCGTCCGCGCTCGCACAACCCAGAGTGAAACCGCAAAGATCAAGACCGCCCCCAGCACAGGCCCGCTATAGTTCATATTCGCCGCCGTGACGGGCAGATAGTTAGGGAACGGCAGCCAGAGGATGGCGTACACCGTGTACACCAGGCCCGCGACGTTGACGACGGTGCCCAGCCGCCTGTCCAGGTGCCAGCTGCCAAACTCGACTTTCCCCGCCAGGCGCGCGTGCAACATGCATGCCAGCACGATGATGTAGCTCACGTAGATGGACATGGACGAGAGCGACGTGATGGCGCTGAAGGCGATGTACGTCCCGCTGCCGATGTTGAGGAGGGACAGGAGGGACACGAGGATGCACACCATGGCGATGGCGCGCACGGGCACGCGGTGCCTCGCGTCGACGTGGGCAAAGTACTGCGGGAGGCCTGCGAGAGAGAGAGAGGGGGGGGGGTGAAAAGAAAGATCCTTGTTAGTTCAACAACCCGTGGACACACACCTGACGAGAGGAGAGGAGGGCGTTTGGAAATAGCAGAGGCTGGGGATAAAACGCTCACCTCCGTCTCGAGCCCACGCCCAGGTCAGTCGAGACACAGAAGACACAAGCGCCATGTTTCCCGAGATGGACAGCACTGCCAGCCCAGCCACCATCGCAGTAGTAGCCACGCTCGACCCTGTCGTGTTGAGGAGGATCGTGACCAGAGGGCTGGACGAGTCCAGGAGCGTGTCGAGAGGGGGCATGCAGATCTAGATGAAGAACTCCCAAGATTAGGCCAGCTGCTGCAGAAGGGGGGTGGGAAGAGCATGCATACCCCAAAGGTGATGATCATGATGAGACCCAGTGACACATTGATGACCATAGACCAGAACATGGCCTTGGGGACGACCGTCTTCGCATTACGGGTCTCTTCGCCTAGGTGGATGATTCCCTCAAAACCTACACAAGCCAGTTTTCAAAAGTCAGCAAGCTGCTTGCATCTCGAGAAAGCCTACTAGAAGAAGAAAGGGGAAAAAAAAAAACCCCCTCACAGAGAAACACAAAGATATTAGACAGAGAACCAATGTTGGCAGAGACATAGCGGTCCCCCCATCCCGATGCGATCTCGCTGGAGAAGAAGATATCCGAGCTGTTGCGCGGCGACAGCGTCCACAGCACGACCAGGAAGATGACAAGCAGGCAGATGTTGAGGATGCCCGACAGGAGCTCGAACCAGGGCACCAGCCAGAAGGCGAACACGTTGACGCCCGCGCACAGCAGGATGGTGGCGAAGTTGATGACGGCCGTGTGCCAGCCCTCGGCCGTCCAGCCGTGGTTCAGCTCGATCATGCCCTCGAGCATCACCGTGAGCCCGTTGATGCAGCTCGCCAGGAGCGACACGTAGCCCGTCCAAGTCGCCCACCCCTGGATCCAGGTAAGGAACCTCCGAGAGCCTACGGGGGCGAAGTTCCATGTCCAGTAATACTGTGCGCCCGCGATCGGCTGGATCGATGCCAGCTCGCCAAACGTTGCTGCTTGGCAGAGCACACCGCTTCTCGCATGTTGCCAGGTCAGCAATTGATGGACAGATAGATGTGCATGTGCGTATGCGTGTGCATTGGGCTTGACTGACGCGGCGACGATGAGATAACTCCAGAACCAGACCGCAGGACCACCGTTGGCCAGAGCAAAGTACATATTCCTTCAACAACAATCAAGAATTATAAAAAGTTAGTCATCCAGTCCGGTTTATATAATTAGATTTGTTGTAAAAGTATCTGCTGTGTGGGGGGGGGGGTGTCTTCTTCTTTTTTTTTTTTCATACATCGCAACCGAATACCATGTTCCCAAATAAACGATGGAGAAGGCGAATAATTGCGACGTGGAAAAGAGCCTCCTCGTCCGGGTCTGTCTCTCGATCAGAGATGCCTGGCAAGTCGACTTCTCGGAACTCGACTTCTCCGGCGAGGGGAGGTTCTTCTGCTCCATGACGGAGACAGAAGCCATCTCGGATCTGGTATTGCTGTCAGCCATGTTGAGAGGAGACCTAGCTATTGGGAGGAATCCAGAGATGTCTCTGTAACGGGATGGAGATGATGATGCTGCTGCTGCCAGAAAGTCGAGAAAAGAGGAGCAAGGGGACTGTAAGAGAAGCACAGGGCTACCTCGCCTATAGATAACGAACCGTGACGACGCCGCACTCCCCCCCCCCCTCTTCCTCTCTCTGCCAGACGTGCAGATAGTTATTCTAGAATGGGAGGGGGGAGGGGATTACTACTCCCCTAGTCGAGCGGGGGAGTTTCGACCAACAAGTGATGTGACCTCTTGTGAATTTCTCTGCACGTACCAACATGGCAGCTTGTTGCAGACTCTTGCAGGGGGATCCAGTAGAAGTCGAGCCTCGCATTGGTGGATGTATTTGGGGGGGGGTTCTCCCTCGCCAGTATCGTCAGCCTGGGGGGGGGGGTTGTTAATTTATTTTTATGGACTCACAAAAAAAGTAAAATAGATAAAACAAGATAAAAATAAAATAAAAAATGACGAGGCAGGACCGCTTGATCGCATAAACACCCATGTGACATGATCACATCTGGCCTACGCGAGCAATAATAAAAAATAAATAAATAAAAAGCTGCCCTTCTTGCACTGAGAGAGATAAAACGAACTGTCAGCGTTCAGGCCACCCTTGGACCTGTAAATGTCGCACACATACGTGCAGCAGCGAGAGAAAGCCCTTGTTCACCTGAGCAGGTCTTGTGCGACCCTCAACCCTCAGGCTTGCGTGGACCTCACACGTCAGTCTGCGCCCACAACCGCTGCAACCATTCGTTCCGTTCCGGAGGCTCTCGCATAATTTAGTGCCAACGGCTTGTCGCAAGGGGAATGAACGGTCCTGGTTGTCCTGGGATTAGGCTTTCACCCAGCCTGCTTCTGACCGCTGCGACTCCAGGCGCGCGACATGTCTTCTTCTTCGTCGCCACTGTGCAGGCACGTCCGTCTTCTCTCTTCTGTAATGCACGTACTATGGTAACGTGGCGTCGCATAGTAGCAGAGGTTCTCACTGTTCGAGACAGGGCCGTTGTCGCCTGCAGAAGCAGCCACCTTTCGCCCGCTGCTAACGGCCCCGGGGAAGAAAGGCGAAGGGATCCCGAAGGAATAACCGAACGAGGCGGCCCGTACTGTCGGGACCAGTAAGCAACCAGGAATTCAGTGCTCCCTGTTGGCGATTGGGTGATTCGTTGGGTCAACCGTCGAGAGGAGACTCTGGAACAACAACCTCTCGACGAGGAGGAGGAGGAGGACAACCCAGGAAAAACAACCGACACTGCAGCACAAAAGGCGGGGGTCCCTGTCTCATGATGCTCTGCTCCCCTAGTCGGGCCTTTCCCTCCCAGCCACCCAGACATGTCCCCATCTCTGCCCTTCATATATGCAGAGTACTGTATATACAACAGTACTAATGTATCTCTTCCCATGCTCCTAGCTAGAGCGAGATCCCATATATGGACTCGTGCCGAACCTTTTTTTTTTCTTTTCTTCTTCCCTTTCCCCGACGACCGAGCTTTTGTCCCTACGACATCCGACATCCGGGCCACCGTCTCGAGGAAAGGGGAGGAAGACCCAGAATCCGTTCAAGCGAGAATGCTGGAGATGCCACAATCAGCTCAGGAAATAAAAACTGGGGAACAGAATGCTGGTGGCCTGGGAGGCGGAGGGGCAGCGGATCCGGCGAGTCTCCTGCGAGGAGGGATGTCATGCGCCCCTCCCAAGAGAGCGAGAGCTTATTCCCCCCCTCCCCCCCCGCGCGTCCAGAGCCGCACGGTATTCGCCGGCCCTTTGCCTTGACCGACTTGCTTGGGCTGGCGCAAAAGAGTTTAATCCTGACGGGCGACGCGATGAACCGGTGTGCGCAGTGTCCTGACACGAGCGGCTGGTACTTTCTGCTGTTTATGTCCTGCCCTTGCCGAGTACTCCCTGCCTCTCTCCTTGGAAGACCTCATACGTGGCGCCGCCGGGGGTGTAATTACTTATGAAGCTGGGACTTCAGGACGAGAGATTGCTTCTCGACCAACAGAATGATTGAGTTCGCGTGATGTTGTTTTGACCGATTCTGTTTAGCAAATATCAAGATTATCAGTCCGGTATGATCCTCATGTCGTCTCGTCAGTCTTCGAGGGGGGTTTCTTTATATCTCGCCATATCTCAAGAAAGCACTCTCTTTCAGCCGTGGACATGAGATTCGTCCTGTGTATCCAAACGTCGAAAGAAGCCGCCATCTCTCAAAGAGTAACCCATATACACCTCCTCTCGTGCAGCATTCTTCTCTGTTAATTTCCTTGACTGTCTGCGCTCTCACCAAAACAGCCTGTGGCTGCTGCGCCGCCATGACCCACGTGGTGGTATCGAGCCCACTGCTCACCCTGGACCAGGATGATCATTCGGCTCTCGTCGTCATTGTGACCATGAGCTTCACGCTGGTGATGACCTTGAGCATAGTCGCCAAGGCCCTCATCCATCGCTACACCGACCTCTCCGTACACAGGTTCGATGCCCTGCTGGTCTTGGCCTGGGTAATGATGTTTGGTCAGGCCATGCTCACTGTCCTAGCCGCCAAGGACGGCCTCGGAAAACACGTCCTGGTTGTGGGAGCCGGCATAGAGAAAGTACAAAAGGTGAAGCATGTTCCAAAAGCCTAAGCCACCCTGCCTCTCGTCTCCCCTCCTCCTCTCCATTAAATAAGACAAAGCAGCCAGCTGATCGTGTGTGCTTCCCCACCTGACGCAGTTGCAATATGGAGCCTCAATCCTGGCCCTCGCGGCTGTGTCGTGCTCCAAGGTCGGCGCGTGCCTTCTCATCAAGCACATTAATAATTACGGCAAGGTCCGCAAGGCAGCGCAGATCACCCTTGTTCTCATACTGGCCTCTTTTGTCTCGGCCCTCGTGGCGACGCTCTTCCAGTGTCCGCTGCCTCAGCCCTGGCGCCCGAGGACCCCGTCAGAATGTCCGAGCATCGCATCCGTCCACCTGTACAGGGGCGTCATGAGCATCATCACCGATCTGCTGCTCTGTCTGCTACCTGTCGCCATGGTATGGGACGTGAAGACCGACTTGAATAATAAGTTCCTTGTGATCGGCTTATTCCTCACTCGTATCTCGTGAGTCGGAATCCGAGCTGGGCATTGAAGTTATTTTTGCTGCCTTGTTCTCATCATAGTACGACCGTGACGGCGGAGAGCTGACAATCTGCCGCGCAGATGTTTGGTCGCCATCATCCCAAGCCTCCTGAGCTCGGATTATCTGTACCAGGACAACGACTCCACTTGGCTCGCCGTGGTTCCCACCATGTGGCAGCAGAGCTCATACCATCTGTCCGTGATCACGGCCTGCATCCCGACCATGAAGGACCTGTTCAACATGTTCTCCGGCACCCTCTCGGCAGCTATCAACGCGCCGTACGAGCTTAATACCGTGGCGGGCAAGATCGAGGCGACAGCTATACCGGACGGAGACCTGGGCCGAAGTCTGCGCGAGCCAGGTCGGACCACCTTCTGCACGAGCAACATGCGGTCCCAGGGGAGCAAGAAGCTGGAAGGCGACACCAGTGCCGAGAGCGATAGTGTGCAGAACTTGACCGAGGGCGTCATCTATAATACTGAGGAGATCGAGCTTCACTACGAAAACTGCGGTTCCATCTCGTCGGACGAGACAACCACACATGATCGACCGGGAGAGGTTGTAGATACGCACGAGACTCAGTCTCAGTCCTGAGTTCGATAGCCTAGAGTATGCAAAGACACATATCCGACTCGACAAAGTCGAATGCAGCAGATCGGTCATATCTCCTTGCACCACCTGGCAAGGACCGCGTTCAGCTTCACCGCGGCCGGGATCTCTTCCAGAATCACGTCGACCTTCCACATCCTACCCTCGATGCCGCCATGCTTGCCGCCCATCCCGGTGGGGAGAAGGAGCCCTAAGGAGACGAGCCGCTCCCACGCCATCGCAGCGACGCCTCGGCCCCAGACCCGTACACCTCCACCCAGGGCCAGCATTCCTGCCGCGGCCGACTGCACGCGCTGCCGTCCGATCAGTGTTGTATACTCGTCATAGGCCATGGCGAAGTTCACAGTGTCTGTGTGAGCCACGATATCAAGACGGGCTGCGGAGATGAGAAGCGATAGGTCCAGATCTGATAAGGACCCGAGCAGGTGAAGCTTCGAGTCGGGTGGGCCGCTGGTGAGGGTCGGACTGAATCGCAGGGTCAGGTTCGTGGGGGAGAGTTCTGCTAGGGGGAGCACACAGCTTGCCAGGAACGCTGGCACGGATTTGTTGCTGCAGTAGTGATACTCGATGTGATCCTTGAACGCCTGGTCTTCAAAGAGCGCATCGGTCTTCTTGGTCCAGTAATCATGGAACTTGGCAAACCCCTTGACTGATACATCGAGTCCCTCCGACTTTGCGTCCTCGTCATCGACCACAAGACCCTGTCTGCACACACTCCAATATGCAGCGAGAGTCTTGGGCAGAGACATGTAGACATAGCGGTGACTGAATCGGCTCTTCACTCGCTTTTCGAGGCCTTCCACCACATCAATCTTGTTGGTCAGGCCCAAGACCGCGATAGGCGCCTTTCTTGCTTGCGCAATGTCGAAAAGGTTGTACAGAAGCGTCTGTCTGGCATGAGTCGCAAACAAGTCGAACTCGTCGATGACGAAGACCACCGATGTGGACGTGACACCTTCTTGGGCCTCTGCGATCTCTGACGGGTGGGACAAGAGCGAAAGCAGCGATGCCAGCGTGTCAGCGTAGTTGTTGGTCTTGCCGATCAGGTCATCATCGACTTCCATCTCCTTGCCCAGCTGCCGCCAGATGTCTTTCAGCGCCAATTTGTCGTCGGTGTGTATGAAGCCGTTCAGCCGGATAACGTGAAACTCGTTCTTGTGCTCCAGACTGAGGTCAGAGAGCACCGAGTCCACCATAGTCGTCTTCCCACATCCTCTGGCACCAATGACAAGCATGGAGTTCCCCTCGCCGGCCAGGATGGTCTGCTCTACCAGCTGGAGCGTTTTTTCGTAGGCATCGTCCTGCCCAAGCAGTTTAATCCGGCGCCTGCCGGTACATCGATCTAGCAAGACCCGTTGCAAGGAGCGCAAGTGTTGCTCGAGGTTGGTGATGTCAGGCACGTCCTCAATGGCCATGATCGATGTGTTCTTCTTGTCCGACGCGATAGCGCCGATTGATGCGTCTTTAGAGCAGTCCTTGCACAACCAGTCACCGTCTGGGATCTTGACCACACCATAGCACTTTTGATGCACAGCCATATCGCAGCTGTCGCAAAACAAGATTTCGTTGGGCGGCTCTGAGTCGGGCTCAGAGCAGATAATGCAGATCTCATCGTCTTGGGCTTCTTCTTCTTTTTCTTCTTCATCTTCGGGCTTGTCTGTATTCCCGAGCGGCTTGTTCTCCTTTCCAGATGGTCGCGTCTTCTTGGGCGGTGGTTTCGACTTGACAGGTTTGTTCGGCAGATCAGCGAAGTAGATTTCGTCGGCAGGGTTGTTGGTCGCAGGCTCGTCGAAAGCGACAGTCTTGGCAGTTCGCTGGCTAAGCCTCCTGCTAGGAGTGAGAATGCCTTTGACCTTGGGTACAACGCTGTTGGTCACGGCGAGCGATAACCCTCTGTCTGACTTGGCGCCTGCTGGCGTGTGTACGTCTTCAGTGTCCGAATCCTCAGTTTCCCCATGCTCAATTGTATTAGTCGAGCGGCCCCCTCCTCGTGTTCTCCTAGACAGAGTCTTCACGGGACTTTGCTCCCCGTCAGAGCCCTGGAAATCGTATATGCCATTGATATCGACACCGGCTTGTTTCGTGGAGGCTGCAGACGCTTTATTTGTTCCTCTTCCTGACTGTGCCGCGGCGCGATCGGTGGAGTCAAGTGCGTTGGATTGGAGAGGAGTTGTGTGTTCGGTCGCAGCAGGCGAGTATCGTCGGACTCTTTTGGAGGAAGGTTTCCGGTCGGCCTCATCTTTGCGAGGGCGGCCGCGCTTTCTGCTGCCTGGAGTGGCATTTGATGCCATGGTTCGAGAGCGACAGTCTTGTGTGTGTGTTGGAGAAGCGAGACAAAGCTAGAATGCTGGTGTGCGTACGGAATGGCAGCGTATGCGACAGCAGAGAAAACATCTAGGTGTGACGTCGTGGCATGTTGCGAGATTGGGAGTCGGAGGAGCTCGACGCGTCTTCGGCGGACAGGGCGCGCCTGGAACCTCGTGCCGTTATTTCAATCTAGTCTAGCCACAACCATATTGTGGCGTAGGAAAGTGACCTTGACCCGCCTTCTCTTTGTTTTCTTTTTTTTTTTTTCCTTCCTTTTTTTCTCAAAAAATAAAAATGAAATATAAAAATCTTTCCCCTTCTTTACTGTGAACGTAAAATGATAAGTATTTTTTCTTCTTTCCCCTCTCTCCAAGACCTTGGTTGATCGTTCAAGCAGAATATTTATTACTTCCAATACCTGCTATTATATTGGGAGAGTGCTTATGACCCCTAACCCTGAAGTTCTGTATATTTGTAGGCCCTTCTCCCCCCACACTCTTTCTATCTCACATCGCCCTTCGCCTTCCCTAAGCACAATGATGAAATGCTGCATTGCTTTTCTTGCAGTAAGCACCAAAGTCCTTAGGGCAGCTGCGTCATAGCTACAAGTCGGATTTCCCGAGCTCCAGGGTTTTGAACACAGGGTTTTGAACAGGGGGTTTTCGACTGAGGAATCACCCGTGATCAAGTGGCGAACCACCTTCCTCAGTTCAGGGCTGCAGCGAGAGTCTCCCAAGCTCACCTTAACTTCAATAGGTACTCACCTTCCCTTCATAATCTGCCTTTGTTCAGGGGTCAAGGCTGCTCTGAGGATACCAAGCCTGGAAGGGTGGGATGCTGCGTATACATATGTCGTTTGATGCCTGGTTTACGCACTCGCTCCTCTTAATTACCTACTAGGTATTACCCTCTCCTTTATACCATGTAGCTATGCTAATAATGCCTATGCAGCCCTTGTCAAAAAACCGTCCGACTGCACATGTCTGATCTGTCTCCACTTTGTAGGGCTACTGTCCAGAGACCTGATCGGTAAGGCCGACTGAGTCTGGATCCCACATCATCCTGAGCATCTAGCACAGCCTTCCTTCTCAGAGATGTCTCCATCCCTCAAGCTGCGCTTTAGGAACACTACAAAGACCTCACCTGTGACGAGCTGCAGGATTTCTATATCTTTATCATTCTGGAACGAACTGTGGCCCAAACAGCTGATGCTGAGCTCAAGTCTGCTACGAATATGTCCACCTCAGCAGTACATTGTTGTGGTTCCTGTTGAAGGACTATAAACAGCTCTCATCAGCCCTGTCCAGCTGCTAAGTCCCAGCGCTGAGATCAGCGAGTGACAGCTTACTCTTGCGCGGTAGCCCGCTGCCTGGCTCCTGGCCTCCTTTCTCTTTTCCTCCTCCTCCTCTTCTTCTTTTTTTTTAAGAAAAAAAATAGCGCAGATCTGGATAGAGGCCTTTCCTATACAGTTAGCTGAAAGGCAGCAGATTTAATAGCAACCGATGAACAATACAAACGGTTCTAATGGTAGGCTCAGAGAAGGAGCATGTAGTTATTGCTAGTAATACTCTTGGTGGATGGCCTCAACTTACTTTTAAATATAATTCACCTCATAGCTGTTACCAGTGGCCAGTGAAGTGCTTCAAAGAACAGATCAAATCAGAACCAAGATAGCATGCCTTAATCCTATCAGCTGTACTCACTCAGTACAGCACAATCTGAAGATGGAAGAACATGATATAGGTGAACCTGACAGGATGTGCTTGCAGCTCCACTCACCTCCTAAGGCAGTTTCTACACCTGGGGCAACTTACTAATGGCTTTACTTTTACTCAACTCTTATTAAAATCATCTGTGATTCACATGAATTAGTGTATCTTCCCTGCTGCTGCTGCTGCTACTGCTGCAGTAGATATAGTAATGACTAGCAATCCAAGCAACCAGGTCACAAGTTAATAAACACTGTAACAATTCACTGCTGCTGCCATGAGGCCCAACAAAACACCGCAGGCACAAGACCGCGGATAACACAATCGACTCCTACTGCCCTCACAACCTTGATCATCATCTCGAGTGTTGTCATACGGCTGCACGCGTTTCTCATAGGCATTGAGCCCTCTGACTTCCACGTGGAGTTTGAGGTCAGTAGAGACCGTTACGGCATGCACATGGCCGAGACGGTCTTTCCCTACGTCGGCCCCCCGTACACTGCTCGGTGTTGGCACGCTCACCTCGCCATGGTCGCCCTGCCCCTGGCACCAGTCGACCGGCGCGGCCGCCGAAGCAAGGCCTCCAAGAAACTCCCAATCCAACCTCAAGACAAGCCCGGTGTGATACAGTAAAGACAGGGAAGTACGTGTGCATGTGCGCGTCTCCCCCGAGAGTGGCAGCATTCGCGCGGTAGGAGAAGAGGAAACGAGGTGCTGGTGCCCGCCTCTCTCCCGCCTTTCCCTTCGTAAGGTCGATGGATAGGGCTAACGGTGCTTGCAGCGGCAGAAGCATCCCTCTGATGGCCTTCCTCCTCGTCCATCACCAAGGGCATCACCTCTCAGTGAGCATCACATGGGCGTTCGGCGTTCGGCGTTGGGCTGTAATACATTTTCGGCTTCATCTGGGAGCGGAGGACTTGGCATTCAAGTTTTGGCGGAAGCGATACGTCGCCAGAGGAAGCACATTTCCGCAAGAGCCTCAGCATAGTAATAAAGCTCTGCTTCCTCTCATTGCGCAGTCACAAAGAGGATGTGTAGACTTCTATATACGACTCAGATAGAGGCCAGGAGAACCTTATTTGTACTTACCTGTTTGCCCGGCTCGCCTGATTGGCTGGCGCGAAGGTGGGCCGGCCACAAAACCCTCCACAGAGTCTTCCACAATCTATCCCCCTTTTCAACTGGTCCAACAAACGCAGAATTGATAATGTTCGTATAGCATCTCACCTCATCATCATAATCATCATCCTCCTCCTCCTCCTCCTCCTCCTCCTCCTCCTCGTCATCATCATCACCTTCCCCTGAATGGTATCCTCAGTCTCCTTATTCCTTTGGGAGGCACAGGCAACGGGCACATACATTTACATACCTATTTACTCACTTGAGCAGGACGGCCAAGCTTAACCTTGGAAGTGGCTCCCTCCCCGGGGAGAGGGGGGCGGGGGCTCCGCTGCGGACGTCGGCTAGGGCATGGCCTGTCATGCCACAGCACGCGTCAAACCAGTTTCGGACAGAGGACGGGCCAACTGGGCACGCCGGGTTGGTTCACTAGAGACAGCTGCTGCTGGCCTTGGCCCTTGTTCCGTGCTGTCTTTTCTGTCTGGGCATCGAATCGTTCGTGGTGTCTGAGACAGACATTCGGTAGAGCGAAGGAAGGTATCTTCAACAACAATGATAGAGACAAGAGGATCAGAAAAGGAAGGGCAAAAGGCCATGCACTGCGAACATGATTGCTTGTGGATGACAACAAACAGCTCCAGTGGCGATCAACCAACCCCGGCTTGGGGGGTCATCATGCCAAGGAGGAAAACGCGTGCGATCTGGGCTTGGGGATCAAGTCGCAGTGACAAGATACACACAGCCTGGAGACGAGGCCCCCTCTCTAGAGGCATCGCTGTCATGTTTATGTCCCCCACCCCCCTCTCCTCTATTATTTGACTTTTTAACGAGTCGTACGGGGGGTACAAACTCCTCGAACTGAAGACCCCGGTTTATTGTCAGCGTCAGGTCGCTCAGCCCTTGATCCATCTATTCCATACTACTTACTGCATACAAACAAACCTAGGGGATGTGGTCGGTGTCGGTGATTAAAAGAGAGAGATAAGACACTTCATCTCTGCATCCTCTTGCACCAGACAATCCTTACCAACCACACAGGCCGGCCAGCCGTTGAAAGGTGTCCACCACAAGACTGAAGTGAAGGTCCACCACCCATGAGGGTTGAAGCAAACTAGGTTTCGCCTGCACGTCCAACAACAGCAACAACAACAACAAATAACAATAACATGTTATTGTATAGTTGGTCCAGTTATTATTGTTATTCTTCCTAGGGTCGGATCGCCAGTCAGGATTGACGTAGCTAGGATGGATGATGGATGGATGCTTGCGGCACTTGAGGACGGATCTGCAAGAGGGAAAAGAGAACTGGTCTGGCCTGTGTGATCAGATCTCATTGTTCCCGACTGGTTGACTCTTTCACCTATCAGGCTGTGGGGCGCTGTTGGGGGGAGGGGGCCCTTGTGGATCAGACGCCTCTTGTGGCTTGGCGCGGCCAGCTTCCCCTCCCGGTCCTCGCAGGCCCTGGAGGCCCTGTAACGGGAAGAGGTGAGCGCTACCATAGTACTGCAACCCCTCTGTAGTACGGTACACCACACGCCCGGAGCAGGCCTCAGGTGCAGCGCTTACCAGGGGCCTTGCAGAATGTCCATGCATGCCATGGCAGCAGCCAAGTATACTATTCTTTTTGGTAGCAGGGTACTGAACTGGCGTCTGTGATCCGCACCGCCCCTTGCCCTCCACTCGGTGTCTCGCCCTCCATAGGCCCCAACCCCGAGCCCAATCCACCGTTCGGGCAGTGCACACTGCACACACCACAACACGCACTACCATCTCCCCACTGCCAACCAACTCTTTGCTTTCGATCGCCTCACGCAATCGCACCCTCCTTCCTCTCGGTGTCCTCTACCTCCACACCCTCCTCCCCCCCCTTCAACCCGACGAGAACTCGACCACCAATACCACACCACACCCCCCCGCGGGCCAGAATAGAGCACACGACAAAGTTGTTTTCTCTTCTCTTCTCTCCTCTTTCCCTTACTGCTCCTATTTTCTTCTAGTGTGCACGCAGGCGACCTTTTCCACTCAATCTCTTCCTCTTTCCTCTCTCCCCCCCTCTTCCTCCTCTCTGACCTGGACTTTGGCCTTGACAACGGGTTCCTCCTCAACTCCGCGCACTCCGCCCGTCCGTCCTATCCGGATCACCATCCTTCCACCCCCCTCCTCGTCCTCCTTCTCCTACCGCTTAACCCTTGGCCCTGGGTTGGATCCCCTGTCTCTCTCTCTCTCTCTGTCTCTCTCTCTCAACCTCCCCCCCCCCCTCCCTCTCCCCCCTGGCCTACCATTTCCGGGCCTCCTCGTCGGTGTCCATGAGGCGCACATCCTCACCGC
>JACWRQ010000314.1:0-14057 GCA_014849955.1 Cryphonectria carpinicola | reverse complement strand
CCCCCCCCCTCCCCCCGCTCCCCTGCGCTCGTTCCCCTCTCTCCCCCCCTCTCTCTGTCTCTCCCTCGCCCCCCCCCCCCCCCCCCTCTCTCTCCCTCCTGGGCTACTATATCGTGGCCTCATCGTCGGTGTCCATGAGGAGCACATCATGCACGCCATGAATAAGATAGCAAACATGAGAAACTGGTCAGAGCGGATGAGTCCCGCCTTTGGCATGTCCTCGAGGCCCAGCGTGGGTATGTCGATGCAGGGTCTCCATCCACACCACAAGATCACGCCTCAGGGCGCCTCTCCCATAACGCCTCCACAGATTGGTGACTCGGTCATCCATCATGCCTTCAACGTTCCCTTCGCCTCCGAGCTCGCCGGCCCCGACACCGAGGACATCCTCCACGCCACCACCGACGCTGTCCTCAGGTGGACGCACCCTGCTGAGGCTCCTGATGACGTTCCCGTCCACGAGCTGCCTGTCCACGCCGACAACCTAGGCCGTCTGAGGAAGATGTGTAAGGATATCACCAACAGCCAGCTGCCCATCGAGGCCCATGTCATCTCCACCACGCCCAAGCATATCAAGGGCCAGGTCACCACCGTCTGTCTCTCGGGTTCTCTTGAGCTGGTCTGGCAGACCAGGGAGAAGCTCATGAACGAGACCCCTCTATCTCTGGTGTGTAGAGCCCGAAACACCACCCCCCCCTTTTTTTTTCTCCGCCGGCTTGTTGTTGTTGTTCTTGCTGCAGTGCCACCTGTTCTCGAGATGCAGATCCACTAACCCGTTCTCCCCTGCCTGCTCCAGCGCTGTACCACTGTGGATATCGACGGGGACATGGTCGCCGACCTCAACGCCGGCTCCCTCAAGCAGAGCGTGATCGAGACCCTCGACAGCATATCGGCCTTCTGTGGCGTCGACATCTTCCTGCTCGGACCTAAGCTTACACCGCTTGTTGACGGCGTAAACGGTGATGTTGAGATCCGGAGGGACCAGCGGTGGAGGGTGGCCATCTACGGTGACATATTGTCCACAGAACACGCCAAGACTCGCGTCCTGGTCTCTATCGATCAATGGGTACGAGGATGAATCCATTACCTGCCTGCCTGCCTGCCTGATCCCGAGGGGGCCGCCAGCGGCTAATCTTATCTTGATACCACAGCTCGGTCGGGTTATCGATGCTATGCACATGGACCTCTCGATCCAGCAGCTCATCTGCGGCCGGAACCGAAAGAACATCAAGCTGATCGAGTCGGCCACCGGCACTGCCATCTACTTCCCCCCGCCCTTCTCGACGTACTTCCGATACTGTCCTGGCAACGCCCAACCCCGGAACCCGAACGAGCTCCTCATCACCGGTGACAAGCCCCGACAGATCGAGCTGGCCAAGCTCAAGCTGCGGGATCTGCTGAGCCGCGTCCGGCTCTACGTCAAGGATGTTCCGATGCCGGCCGAAAAGATTGATACCATCCTCCTGACGCGTCTCGACAAGGTCCGCAAGATCGTCGAGACCAATGGGTCCTATATCCAGTTCCCGCCCTTGGGGTCGAGGCAGAACACGGTCCGGGTACAGGCTACCGAGAACCTGCATATCGAGCGCACAGTTCGTGAGCTTATGACCCTCGTAAGTAGCCGAACAGAGGAGGGTATCCTACCTCATTGGGGGGGTCGGGGAAGGTTTTGACTGACAATGGTTCCAGGCTGGACAGTTCTATAGCGGTTTTTGGGCGGCTCAGCCGGACGGCCGGAGGCTGCCGGAGGACAACGACATCAGGATCATGCTCGGCGACATTTGTGCCAACTCCGACGCCGAGATCTCCTTCCAGCGACTTTCATTCACCATCGACGGTTCTGATGATGCGGTCAAGGCTGCGCTCCATGTCATCTCCCAGATAAGGTTTGTGACACAGTCGCAGTACACCATCAGGGTAAAGATCGAACTTGCCAACGAGCACAAGGAGTTTGTGAGTGGCAAGAAGAATGGCAAGATCAACAAGATCATGGGACAAAGTACGTTCTCCCCCCCCCCCTTTCCCCCCCAACATAATACTTATAACTCGGTGGGAGTGATGCTGACCCTCCCCGGTAGGCAACGTCCAGATCATGTTCGAGAACTTTGGAGAGTACAACTTCAACATTGACGTCAACGCCTCGTCCTACGACTCTATGAAGCAGGGCCTGGGCCTAGTGGAGCAGGAGATGCCCGCTTCTATCTCGTTCCACGTGCCTGATCAGTACCACAAGCGGATCATTGGTATCGGCGGCCAGCACATCCAGCGCATCATGAAGAAGCACTCCGTCTTCGTCAAGTTTTCCAACGCCCAGGAGCGCAGTAAGTCCTCCCCCCCTCTTTGGATCTTGGCATTCAGCCTAGGTATGGTTCATCTCACTGACTTGTCTAGACGGCATGATTCGAGAGGACGATGACAACACGCTGGACAATGTGATCTGTCGCACACCTGCTCGCAATGCGCAGAGCCTCGAACTCGTCAAGTCGGAGATCCTGGAGATGGTGGACCGCGTTGTAAGCCATCCGCATCTCGTTCCCAAGGAGAAAGAAAAAAGAAAAAAAGGGAAGAAAAGAAAACCCACTGACACTGCCGTAGGATTCCGAATTCACCTCTCAGGTCGTGCCTGTGGACCGTCTCTACCATCGTCAGCTGTTGGCCCGCCTGTCCGACATTGCGATCATGGAAAAGAAGTGGAACTGCAAGATCATCTTCCCTGGCACGGAACAGGCGAGCGATGAGGTTACCTTTACTGGGCCTCAATGGCAGGTCCCTCTTTGTGTTGATGAGTTCCTCGTGAGTTGAACACTCTCTTTCTTGCCTTGCCCGCCGCGAGTACATACTGACCTCAGTAGGGAATGGTACCTGACAACCATGAGGTGGTGCTGGCTCGCACCCCTATGCTGATCAAGTACCTCGAGTCTCCGGATTTTGTCAACGAGGTCGTGCCGAAGCTCAAGGCCCAGCACGAGGTCGACCTCACCGTCCACGAGAACACTTCGGAGCTGACGGATGACGGCCAGCCCACCGTCACGCTCCTGTGGACCTTCACCCGCAACAACGCCGGTGGTCTGCGCGACGCCATGGAGCTCCTGCATGGCCACTTCGCCACCGCGGGTGTCGAAGAGACCATCATCAAGGGGTCCATCCCCCGGCCCAAGTCTGACACGTTCGAGGAGTCACTCCCGTACTTCGACTCCAAGCTGCTGCAGCATGCACCCACGACCGTTGCGACCGACTCCCCTACCAAGTCCGCCTTTGGTGACGAGGTTGCTCGCGAGCGCAGCACCATCTTCGACAAGCTCCGCAAGCCCGGAAGCATGTCTTCGATTTCTTCTTTCCTAGACCGCCGCAAGAACAGCTCCCACTCGGCCACCGTCTCCCTGTTCAAAGGCTCGAGCAACGTGTCCAAGTCTTCGCTCATCTCGATTGAATCGACCCGCAGCTTCCACGCTGACCGAAACCCGTGGAACGACAGCGGCGTAAACCTACCCGACGATGACAGCCCCTGGCCGAGTCGCCCCTTTGGAAACAGCTCCGGTGATAAGCTGACGCCCAACGGCGTCCCTCAGCCCGGCGATGTTACCCCCCGTCACAATACCCGACAGTCCGCAGACAGCGGCCGTCCTTCTACCTCTCACTCTACGAATTCTGGATACCCCGGTCCCATCGGACCTTTTCGTTAGATTCTTGGCTCTTAGAAGCTCGACGTCAAAATACCCCGGCTGGATATACCCTGGCGCGAAAAAAAAAAAATACCCAGACAGTTTGTGTCACGCATTTTGGTCGGCTCTGTTTCTCTGTTGTTCGACTCCCCCTGATTTCGGCCATGTCGTGTGTGGTCTTGTGTTGTTTTCACGGACGTGATTGGCTATCCTCAACAGTTCCACCGTCGCTCAAAAACGAGGGCGGAACTGAAGGGGCAGGCAATACCGTGCGGGTTCTTCAAGGACGATCCGATTTGGGCTCTTCTCTTTCTTTCTCTTCTTTCTTTTTCTTATTGCTTGAGATTTCCTGGCGTTCATTGGTTTATCTGAAGATTTATCTTGTTTCTTTTTCTTTTTCTTGATTTTCCTTTACAGTATATCAACGTCTGTCATCGTCCCGACTCTTTATCACATTACACACATACACGGAACCGAAAAGCAGCGCACAAGAACGTCTTCTCACAGAGACAGGCACACACACACACACACACACACACACCCCCCCCCAAAAAAAGGGCCTTGTATGTCATTCGGACGCATCGTGGATCGCACCTAGGGGACGGCATTGAGGTTGATGATACCATTTTCATGATATGGAAGAGGGATGAGATGATGAGTTGGACGGATGGACGGACGTATGGATGGACGGTACGAAGTGTACAACGTGTCATTTGGACCCCTTTTTGTTGAAAGCGATTAAAGAAATGTTTTAACGGGACAGGTTGTTGGGGATGATGGTTAGGACCAGGTAGGGAAAGTGTATTCTTTATGGCTGGCTTAGTTATAGCGATGGCAGAAATACAGATGATACCCAGCGAGTTGGTTTCATACACAGTTCTTCTTTCGGCCCCCCCCCCCCCATCCTCTCCTGATGAATGAGCCCAGTCGCTCTTTGCTGTTACTGTATCATCTTGATTCCCTCCCTCTCCTTTCAAGCGCAACGACTACACTACCTCTTGAGAAGAGAAAGCACAAGAAAGAAAAAGAAAAAGACACAGCATATACTTACAAGAAGAGATATACTTGACTGTTTTAGGTACTCGCTCGATTCCATACTAGCTCCCGATGCAAATGATCAAACTCGTAAATGCTAGAACAACACAAAAAAAAATTAAAAAAAATAAAAACCAACCCAGATCAACGAACCGGCGCATAGATCCAATCCCATCCCCCCCCCCCTCCCCCCAAGTGCTACGACAATAATACCCTCAAAACATTAATCACGCTCCAGGAAGTCATCCAAAACTTTTCACGGAAACGACCATCGCAATAACCACCCTACTTACTGCCTTCTTCCCATGCCAACCACGCGACATCTCAAAACCCACCCCGCAGGCCGCCACCGTCCCCGTGCGCCATCATCCCGTCCCTGTGGAGCTGCTCCCTCTCCCTTTGCACAGCCAGGACGAGCTCCGTCAGCCTGTCGATCTTGTCGTTGAGCTCCGCGATCTTGACCTCCACCTGGGTCGGGGCGTCGACGTCATCGTTGAGGGCGGCATCCGTCGCGGCCGTCGTGGGCGTGGCGGTGGTGGTGCTGGGCGGCCCCCGCGCGGGGGGCGAGTCCCTGGGCGCCTGGACCGGGTCGAACACGCTCATGCTCAGGCGCGAGGGCCGGCCGGGCCGTCTCTGGTCGGACGAGGAGGCGGGCCGCATCTTGGCTCGCGAGGCCTTCCTGGATATGGTCCCGGCGGCGGCGGCGGCACTGGCGGTGTCGAGGCGCGGGCCCTTGAAGCCGGCGTACTCGTCGGCGACGACCTTGCCGCGGATGGCCTCGTAGAGCAGGATGGCGCCGACGATGGGGAAGTGGGTCGCCTTGAGCAGGAGGATGCGGGCGGCGCGGAACTTGTGGTCGGACGGGAGGAAAATGCGGAAGGGGCGGAAGATGACGAGGGCCAGGAGGTTGAAGGGGGGGTAGAAGTGGGTGAGGCGGTTGGACGTGGAGGCCTCGAGGACGTAGACGCTGTAGACGTAGAGGTACTCCTCGCGGGCGTGGCTGATGACGCGGGAGAAGGAGTTGGAGAGCATACCTTGTCGAGGGGTCAGATGTTAAAAGGGAAGTACGAGGTGGGGTTGATTGTGTGGTGGTCAAAAAAACTCACCCGTCAGACTGCCCATGAGCAGGATGCTGGACAGTGTCACGAAGACGAACATCAGAGGAGGCCCTAGTATCGGGTCGATGCGGCCCATGATCTCAAACCCGACGTAGCTCGAGCCGTAGAATATCTTGGTCAGGTCCATTGCCATCTCTTTGAGGGTCTGCGATTGTGGCTGGTTAGAGAGAGATGACTGCCTATGAATCTTGATGTGTGCAGATATGTAAGAATACACGTACAAATTCCTCGCGGCCGATGAGCGAAAACGTGGTCAGAAATCCCATATAAAGAATAACAACGAGGACCATAAACCTAAATAATAAATTAAAATATGCTGCAGTTAGGCCCGTGTGTCTGGCACCAATCTGGTACAAGCAAAAAGAAAACTTACTTGATGAAATCCTTGCCCATCTCCTTCAGACATGGAATGAGCGTGCCCCAGTAAGGCGACAGAGACAGGACGGAGCAGACGCGGGGAACCATGAACAGGGCCTCGAGCGAGAGTATGTCGAAAGACTGCTCGATGAGCTTCTCGTCATGCTTCGAGAGGCCGACAATGCCTGTACTCCATGTCAGGTGACAAGACCACCACGCACAAGAGGAGGAAGAAGAAGAAAAAAAGGCCTTGAGCTCAAGTAAGACGTACGCATCACCGCAAATACGAAACCAATACATATCATGGTTATATCGAACAGGTTCCATATCTGTAGCAGCAGTGGCGTAAGCAACGATCCAGTGGTCAAGGGTTTTTTGGCGAACGGGGGATATATTCTTACGTCGGTGGCGTAAAAGATGGATCCCGCGTCGCTCCATTCACTTAGTTCGTCATAGAAGAAGGCCGCGAACCAGATGTACAAGAGGACCTCGGGGAGGCTGATCTTTTCCGGATTTCTCTCGACGAGTACAGAATAGTACAGGAAGAGGAAGAGGAAGAAGAAGAGGACCTCAAAGCTCTTGAGGTACTTGGGGACCCTCAGCCGGGAGAAGGGGTCTGCCGTCGACTTGTTGTAGAATCGAGGTCGCTTGACCGAGTTGACCTCGAGCCCTTGTGGGTCATGGTTGTCAGCTTGTTACCCTTATTTTTTTAAATTTTTTTTTTTGGTAATTGTTGTCCACTCGCGAATAAACAAAGACCTACTATCCCAGAACACGATGTCACCGTTCCATATGCCGGTGATGATCTTCTGCACGACATGTTGGCTCAGGAAGCGTTTGGCATTTGCGACAGCCGCGATCTCCAGGGCGTTGAGGGTGACAAAGGGCTTGGTCGGGTCTTCCTCCTCCTCCTCATCGTCCTCATCGCCGTGCATCGTCAGGCGGGAGATGGACTTCAACAGCTGATAGCGCTTGTTGCTGCCGGTGTTGAGGAAGGCGTTCTTGGCCGAGGTGACTGTCTCGGCCAGCGACTGGGCAAGCAGGGCGGTGTTCTCATCGACCTCCTCGGACAGGCGACCGTCCTCCTCATCGCGATTCCCGGCTCCGTGGGCGGGGTGCTCCGAATCCGGAATCTCATAGAGGCAGTAGTCCACGACCTCCCTCTCGGACAGGTGCGTCAAGAAACGCCAGGCCACAATCTCTGCTGCGTTGGCCCGGGCCTCGTTGACGCTCTTCTCCTCCGTTGCGGCTCCATAGTGCCACTTGAGGGCGCTGGCTCAGCAGCTGTCAGCAGGCTGTATGGCACACGAGATGTTGCGTTATTAGAGTTCAGGGAGGGGTTTTCCAATGGCGCAGCTGGTCCACCCACTCGGGAGTCTCTGGAATGGTAGTCCAGGCAGACAAAAGGCGCACTCAATGTGTGTCGCCCTTGATTCGACCCACTGAGGCCTTCTGTACAGCCACAGACAAGCTTCTGGAAGCTGACCTAGCCGGCTATGGAGAGCAGCCAGTGAGAAAAGGTGGTGTCCTCATGCAAGGGGGGGGGGGGAATGATCGCCAAGAATAAAAAATGGTGTGGGTGTCAGACGTCAGACAGGACGCAAGGTACCCTTCAACCCTCCCGCGCGGCTGGACTAACAAACATGTGGGTGTATTTTTATTGTTTTTTATTTTTTTTTTAAAAAAAAACAAGAGGAAGGTTAATATTGTGTCAAGATTGGGAACTCACAGCAGAGCGTTCACGATGGCAGGATTGCAACACGTCTTGCTCAGATGCTCGACCAGCTTTGTGAGGCCTGCGCCAGCAGACGTCGTCCTCAGCTGCTCAAAGGTGACGGGCAGGACCACCACCTCGTTGAAGTATCTTTTTTAGGAGGGGCGGAAATTATATGTCAGCGGTTGGCTGTTCATCCTCGCTCGCGACCTCCCCCCCCTCTCTCTCAAACACACACAGACACGATGGGAAACTGGTTTGGGGCTCACATGGACAGCTTCTTGATCACCTCTCGGAAAGAGTCATCGTCGCGAATATCTGGCAGCCCATGGTACAAGACCAAACGCCCGCTTGGCGATGGTGTGCGTGGCGCGTCGAATGCGCCGGGCTGAGGACGGAACTTGGCACGTACAGGCATTGTTTGGCGATGGCTGACCTGACTGTCCTTGTTGCACCGATCGAGACCACGTTGAGAAACTCGCCAACAAGAGGGTGATGGCGAGTGGTTGACCGACTGGGCAAGTGGGGATGGAGAGAGAGAGAGAGAAAGGTTGGAAGGGCGGGAAAGAGGAGAGAGAGTTTGGAGTTCGAGGCCCAGCCCCGTCAACCGCGGTGTTTATTATCGCAGCGTGTAGAAACCAAGGATCGTCCGTCGAGACTATCTTTAGCCACCCCGCATAACATCCAGTCTCAAGTAGGTGGTAGCGTGGGGGCTTCCAGGGTTCTGCCCCCGGGAGGTTGGTTGGGTTAGGGGCCTGGACCCACTGCAACGTCGCTGTAGTATGACGTCCTCTTCAGAGGGTCCCAGCAGCCAGGACAGCCTATAAGAAGACCCTGTATCTTGGGACTTTCTCTGCTAGAAGGTCCTATTCGAAAGATCTACAATTCTATGCCCATACATCCATCCACATAAACTCAGAGTGGACAATGTTTCTAAGATGATGATCTCTCTGGCCATGTATTGATGCTATTATGATGAACTTTGACATTATCTGCAGGATCATGGAGGATGTTCTCACCTCAACGGCACATACGCCAATAATGGAACGCCCTTGATCCTCCAGAGGATTCAACTGCATGCATGCACTAAAATATGCTGTTTCTGACCTTATCCTGTCCAAGTACCTCAGTATATTATTCTATGCTCTGGCGACTGGTTTCAGCATGATGCATCTTGGGCGTGCCTGGGGGCGACTTGAAGATACTCGACCTAATCCTATCGCTTCTCTTCAGTCGCTCTGAATTGATACATACTTCTCAAGTACAATTTTTGGACCGACGAGCCTTTCTCCCATAATCCCCCCTTCCCCATATTCGCATGCAACCCCTGAGCCTGAACGCAGAACAAAGCAGCCTTGTCCAAAGCGCAATAGCAAAGGTTGAGGTGGAATATATATTGTTGTAGAACTCCAAATTCTACCTTGACGGATCATACCTAAGGGACAAAACTCTGTACCGAAACATACCCCCCCCCCCCAGTGAGCTGACGATGAATCTATCAGTCGATCCGACATTGTACGAACTGAGGACGCTGTGGTCATCCGTACCCCAACAATTCAAAGGAACCATTTCCTTCTCCTCCCCTCCCCCCCCCCCAATGGCAAGGTAAGTATTCTGACTAGGATCGAGAGGCAAGATGAGTGGTGGTCAAGAGCATTCCACGAGGGCAACCAAGAACTCCCAAAGTCTAACCCTGTAAAATTGAAGGGGGAAAATAGATAATTAAAAATAACATGAGCGCCTTGACTTTCGAAACTTCTGTCTCTGTTTTACAAACTGCAAATTGCGACCCGGCTGGTATCTGTAATTGAAGTAATAAACGAAGCTATGAATATGTTGCGTTGGTGGGTTTTGTGTATATTCGAGCCTCCCCTTTCTCCCCCCCCCCTTCGATTTCTCCACCGGTGTTTAGCCGAGCGGTGCTCCAGCGAATCGTCTTACATGGATTCCTGGAAACCCGGTTCACCTCGACTTTATGTTTGTTTTTATCTTCACGTTTGTCTTTATGATTCTACCTGCTGTAAACCACAGCTTGTATTGTTTGAGAGAGTAAGGAAAGGATGATGAAAAAAGGTTTAGAGAAGAACTTGTGCCTCATTTTCTCTATATTTCCGGTTAGAAAACTGGGGAGGGGATCAAATGATCAGCGGACTTTTAAAAGATGCCAAAACCAAGAGTGATGCTCAGGTTACAGTAGCCCGCAGTCGTCTGGATGATACACAGGGTGTTTGCTGGGGAAACAATGTGTGCAGTGCCTGACGCATTAATAGTTTAAAAAGATCTCTATATACATATATATATTCCTCATGATCTCTTCCAAGGACTTACCCGCCTACCGAGGCTGCACGGTAACTACTTGGGGTATATCTACAAGTATCTCCCGCCTCTTTCCAATCCCATCCTCCCTCCTCCCCCTCCCCCACCTCACCATTATAGAGGAGATCTAGACGGGTCTAAAAGAGGCATGTCCAGAGGCTCCGAAGAGGTAGAAGGAACCGAAGAGGTCCGTCGAAGACGACCGTGACTAGGCCGCAGCATCGAGGACGGCGGCAACCCTGCTGCTACATCCGGCAGCTTCATCGTCTCCTCTTTGAACTTGGTCCACAGTTCTCGCCGGTGCCACCACCCCACCGCCGTCACTAGAGACAGGGCCACCGAGGCCAGGGCGCCATTGATGTTCCAGTTCTGGGAGGCGAGGATTTCGGCCTCTGTGATGTTGCTCAGGTTGACCATGGCGTCGGGACTGCCTGGATTGGCCCAGGACCAAGCATCGACCTGTTCCAGAAAGAAAAATAAAGGGTTCAGTATGATTATCCTGACAAAGGGAAAATAGTACACTCAAAACAAGATACAAACCCTCCCCCCCTCCAAAAAAAAAAAAGGAGAAATGAGAAAAATCATGAGTGCTGGGCAGACCAACCTCACAAGCACAGTTGCCATATACCCCGGAAATCTGCATAATAGTACCGCCAATGGCAGAAAAAAGCGATATAATCCTTGCCAGTAATTTGATGAACCCAGAAAGGTGAATGAGCAGTGTGACCGTGGACCGAACAACCAATTGAGCACCCGTCAGTGCCACCTGCACCCAGTGGTTGTGGCGGGTCTGTGTTCGCTGTGGGTGCGGCGGCGACGGCACCTGTATACTAGTATGAATGTTTGCCCCTCTCCTCCACTTCGCGACGGTGCGGTGCGTGTCAAAGCTCCAGATGGTCACCTGGATACACTGCGACAGGAAGAAGACGGTGTGCGTCAGGCTCCGGCAAGAAAGGCCCTTGAGCGGCGTGAGGTAGGACGTCGTGAAGGCCAGCACGTACGGGATGGACAGCAGCAGGATGGTGAGCGAGACGGCAAACGCCCAGTCCCTGCGGCTAAACACCAAGGCCCTCTCGATGACCTCGACGACGCCCGCCGGGCACTCGTCCCGGTCCCTGATGACCTTGATGACCTCGAACATCCAGGCTTGCTTGTTGGGCCCGCGCTTCCACAGGGCGACCGGCTCGTAGGTCGAGTCGTAGGCGTCCCTGGTGGTGTTCACCAGGAGCTCGTGGATCTTGCGCCTCGACGAGTAGGCGACCTGCCCCAGCAGGGTTTGGCTCGGGGGCCGGGTGTCTTGGAAGTGTGTGTTCTTCTCGGCTTTCTTGCCGATGAGGCCTTGCAGCGTGCTGGGGTCGTTGCTCGCGAGGAGGGTGTTGGAGATGACGGCAGTGTGTGGGATGTACATCCAAAACATGCCGAATGCGAGCGTGATGGCGACCGTCTCTTGGCCGGGGCTCGTGTCGCTGTCTGCAATGTTGTAGCCGAAACTGCCTATGAAAAAGACGGTAGGCGCACCAATGTATCCGCCGAAACTATTTTGGTCGTCTGTATTAGTTTTCTGGACTATTACATGAATTTTTGCAGAGAAAGACACCCCCCCCCGGTCCCCTCCCCTCTGGGCTTTTTTTTTTAAAAAAAAAACAAAAAAGGAAAAGGAAGAAAAAGAGAGGAAAGGAAAAAGAAAAGGACGAAAATAGGGGAATCAATGGATATTTACCCTGGCTGAGCATCAAGTAGAGTCTGTAGCTTCAGTCTAGGCCCAACGTTCATGCCGTCGGCCTCAATAGCAAAAAAAGAGCTGCTCCGACCGGGGCTGGGGTGAAGACCAAGCCCGACGACAGGGCTGACGGCCCCTGGCTGGCCCTGCCGGACAGCAGTACTGTGATGATGAGGAGCATGAGGACTCCGCCTCTCCTCCAGCTGTCTCACCTCCTCGGCAATACTCATGACCCGGACCCAGGCCGACTGCGGCTGCGCCTCCAAGAGCCCGCTCATCTCCTCGCCCTCCTCGTCTTCCCCCCTCCCCGCGGCGGCGGCGGCCCCCTCATCTCGCATCTTCATGTTCCCGGCCACGGTGCACAAGAGCAGCCGCGCCCTCGACACGTTCGGGATCCCCTCTCCCCGGTCCGCCAGCATGTCGAGGTTGTTCCAGTCCAGGCGGTACTCGTACGCCGCGCTGAGGATCATGGGCCCCGCCATGACGAAGCAGATGGCCATCCAGAGGAACGTGTCGAGGGCCAGGATGGCGAGCTCGAAGGTGACGGCCACGAGGATGACGGCCCCGTTGGCCCATGTCCTTGCGGCGTTTCCGATGCGGCGGCACAGTCCAGAAAGAGAAAAGGAAGATGAAGATGAAGAGGGAGAAGACCGTGTGGCAGCAGGAAGGGTATCGGCCGGCCCCCGCATGCTGGGGTCGAGCTTGGACTTCTCCCGCAGGCGGCCGACGCGGACCTTCCACTCGCGCGGGATGTTGTAGCAGAAGGCGACGCAGGGGAGGATGAACTGCACCAGCGGGCCCATGGCGCCCGAGAAGGTGGCTGATTGCCATCCTGGGAGGCGGCGCAGGCACCACTCATACGGGACGAGGACCGTGGGTGCGCGCCCGGTGGTCGAGGAGCAGAGGGAGTCGGTTGCGGCCGCGTCCAGGATGTCATCGATGGTGGTGCTCGGGTCGAAGAAGAAGAAGTCGTCTGTCTTGGTGAGCGTGTGGTTGACGACGGTGAGGGAGTCGTTGACTGCGATGAGGCAGCCCTTGCGGAAGTCTTGTCCGCCCAGGTAAGGGGATCTGCTTATTGTGTAGTTGTTGAGCTGTGATAATTCTGGGATACAAGCCTCGACTGTTGAACATGATATGTTTGCCATAATAACTCAGCGCCTATCCCCTTCGAAAATGCTATTCCTTATAGTGTGGTTATTTATTCTGTAAAAAGTAATGTATGGTATAATTGATTATTCGAATCATAAGCCTCAGAGGGTAAATACGCAAGAAAAATAAGATAATGCCTAGTGGTACGAGAATAGATAATATTTTAGAAAGAGAAACACAGAGAGAGAGAGAGGGAACAGTAAGCAAGGGCACATATTTGAATAATAATTGCTGCATATGGGGAGACGACAATACTTATTTTTCACCAAAGTGAGCTGCCTGGGCGCATACCACACAGCTCAAGCCTGCACACACAACTTATCTGCCCACGGTGCAAGACCCTACCATTGAGATCGAGCTGAATCCATGCGTATCAACTGACACAAGGGGAAAACGCCACACATGCCTGTCAGACGATAAATCGCTAAACAAGGAAAAGGGTGTTGTCGGTGTGTGTGCATGTTGCGTGTGCCAGGCACCGGCTCTGCAAGGAATGCATCCACCGATCCGAGATCAAAAAGAGGGTCCCGGTTCTGATAATTAAGGGGAGGAGAAGAAGGGCGCCGGGGGGGGGGGTCAGGATTGGTTTGCCTCGCATTTTTCTTGCCTTCTTTTTTTTTTACTGACTTGTACACCATCCTCGGCGTTGAGGGTCGGCCTGAAGCGGGATAAGTTTGGCTGGGCCCTCGCCAGCTGTGCTTTGGGTGCACAGCCTCATGAGGCTTGCGCACGAGGAACGGTCTGCTTCTGACACAGCCCAAAAAGTGGACATATCTTCAACTAGGTAAGGAAGAGGAAACAAAAGAAGGATTCAGTAGAGTGCTGCACTGTGTGTACCCTTTGTGAGGCATATAAATCTATGAGGCAATTAACAAGACACGCTACAAGGGGAGAGAAGGAGGGCGGGGGAGAGAGGGAGAGGGAGAGAGAAAGAGAGAGAGAGAGAGAGAGAGAGAGAGAGAGAGAGAGAGAGAGAGAGAGAGAGA
>JACWRQ010000313.1:2171-48098 GCA_014849955.1 Cryphonectria carpinicola | reverse complement strand
GTGTGGTGTGGTTTCGTGTTGTGTTTTTTTTGTTTTTTGTTTTTCTTTTTTTTTTTTTTTTTTTTTTTTTTTTTTGGTTTCTCATTACGGTTGTTGTTGAAGATGGAGGCTCTCATCCCAAATAAACACACGCCCATGCCCTGCAGATAATGCTCTATGGTGTAGTGCAGTATCCTGCAACTCCGTCTTGGTCCAAGATGCACACGTCGACTTGACTCAAACGCGACAACTCCTTCGTCTCGTGTGACAGATGTTATCCTGTTGGCCCATGTCGCAGCGTCTCCTTGCAGGTCATCAGCGTCGCCTGGTCGTGAACATCCCTTATCAATACATCACGGCGCCTGTTCCTCGGACAGCTACTCCTCATCGCCAATCTGTAAAGAAATTTAGCCATGCGTTCATATTGGAGATATGGTATCGTCTCAAGACGGGCCGTGAGCCTCACCTTTGGTGCCAGGTAGAACCGCAGCCAGCTGGTGCCCTGGATCGAGTACTCAACGAGCAGGGGCACCTCGTTGGACAGACAGATCTTGACTTGTGTAGACAGGGCCGAGGCCTTGCAGAAGTTGACCAGGTACTTCAGGGAGAAGGTCAGGGAAACGGGCTCGCTCAGCTCGATGTCGATGTTGAGCTCGGGCTTCTCGACGTTCTGGTGGCTGCGCAGGGTGACGGCACCGTTGCCGATGTCGCCGGTGCAGGCGAACTTGACACCGTCCTTGCTCGCGTCGATGGTAACTGCGTGAGGGGGAGAAGCCACAAGGGTCAGCACCACATTTCTCTCTTGTTCTTGTAGGAAGATGTGTCTGTAGAAAGACCCATCTCAGGAGGAACGGGATGTTTTTCTTCTTCTTCCCCTTCTTCTTCTTACCAGACTCGGACATGGCCAGCAGGTCGGTGCAGATGCGCCTGAACTCGCCGGCGGGCATGGAGATGGTGGCGGCGTACTCGGTCTCGGGAATGCCCAGGTGCTCCTGGTCGATGTCCATGAGCTTGAGATCGTACTCGGAGATGCGGTCGTTATCGGCAGACTCAAAGGTCAGATTGAGCGAGTCGGGGGCGTCTTCGGCCTTGAGGGTCAGGATGTCTTCGTTCTGGGCGGCGCGCAGCACCTTGGTCAGGGACGTCAGGTTGACGCCCAGCGCGATGTTGCGGTCGCAGCGGTAAGGGCTGAAGCCGTCCGCCTTGAGCATCATCGACACCAGCGCCACGTGTGAGTTGTCCATGGCCTGCAGGGCGATGCCGCTATCGTTACAGTCGAAGTTGCAGTCCTGCACCAAGTCCTTGATGGCGTCGACCACCTGTAAGGCACGAGGGCGGGGGTGCGTTAGAGAAAGCGAGATTCTTGCGAGGGCAGAGGAGGTTTCGCTCTGGGGAGAGGGAAACGGGATCATTTTCTTACCTTCTTCAGGATACTGGCCTGTTCCAAACGTGCCTCAAGCATTTCTGTGGCTCTGTCAGGGTTTTCTTGTACACCAAAAGAGGGGGGTTGGTTGCCTGGTTGTGTTGCTGCTGTCTGTGGAAACAGAGTGGGAGCTTACTAAATGTGGGAAAAGAGACTGTGGTGATGGTGAGATGGTGTATTGGATAAGGTACAGAGAGTTGTCGAAAGTATTATAAACGTGGCAGTGGACAGACAGCTGTGTTTTGCACGGGAATGAGGTCGTTGTTGTGTTTGTTGTATCAGAGGGGAAAGACAGCAGCAAGTGAGGGCCTCTTTTTTTTAATAAAAACCCACGACGCGAAGGAGACGCGCTGCCCCCGCGTCATTCATTATAGCTTTGATGGGTAAGTACTCTGTACAAGTGCTGCAGGGAGCCCTTGCGCGTGCTGCACAGGTCACCCTGGAACCCTGACACAGCGGCTACCTGCCTATAGAGGTGGGTCCTACAAGCCCTTGGAGTAACTTTGCACCTGTTGCAGCCCTCTCGCAGTAGCGAATGCTCATGAATGATACCATGATCATTTCGAACAAAAAAGAGAAATAGTACATTCATACAGCAGCCCTGATTGTGTCATGACATCTGAGGCATCATAGGACCTCTTTCAAGCTGCATTTCCTTCTTCTTCTTCTTCCAAGCAGCACAGCACATACAATCAGCTCAAAGATCTCAAGACCTGATCCAAACCATAGTCTTCCTCCAGTCACAAGCTCATGGTATGTGTTTCTCTGGATATGTGCACAAAAACTGTTTCTTTGACACACTGGCTGATCTCGCATCATGTATATAGTAGCCAACAAACATTATGCTAATTTTATATTCTTCTCTTTTCCTGAATACATAGCAGGGCCATGCTCAGCGCTGCAACCCACAAGAAGCTGCCACCTCTGTCTGCCCTCCCACCCTGAGATCTATGGTATAGTATAGGTAGGTATCAAAGACTCAAAAATCCAGTACTGGAGGAAAAATTACCTCTGCACATATCCTTTTTCCCCCTTTTTGGACCAAAAAAAAAAAGTAGAAAGTATATACGTAAACAAGAAAGCAGGATAAGGGATAGTACTGTAATCTGCCACCAATATTGGAACGCCGGCCCGAGAAGATGCGATAACAAGTGCAAATAGAAAAAGAAAAAGTAGAAAAAACAAGGATAGGAAAAGAAAGAGAAGAAAACGTCAGTCATAAAGAAAAGCCGACATTGGTTCACCCATGTCGTCGCTCAGGGGACGGACTCGCGCAGATGCAACGCTCACATGGAGACGACCCTGCCCGCCTTGATAGGCGGCATCGTCTGCCTCCTGTTGGTGGTCTTGTTCGGTCTCAGGTTGATGACCATCTCGAGCTCCTTCAGCATCCCGCGGCTCGCATCGGCCTTCTCCCTCATCTCGGCCCTCCTCTCTCTATCCTCCCGCATCTTTGCTATCCTCTCGTCTCTTGTCATGGTGCTCCTCGGCCGTAACGGGGTCGCCACTGCCTCGAACACCTCCTCGCTCTCGCCCGAGTTGCTGGTCAGGTCCACGCGGTCAGGTGTGTCCCCCGTCAGTGCTCGCAGTGCATCCTCGACGCCACCGCCGCTCTTCTCCTCGACCGTGGACAGGCCGCTGAGGGAGTTTGGCGACATCATGCCGCTTATCGACGACAGGCGCTTCTCGTTCCGGTCAATACCTGATGCCAGTGCGGTTTTGCCGTCTTCCCATGCCTGTTGCAGCATCTTCAGGTCCTGGCCGATCGACTCATACTGCGCCATCAGGTTCGGCCCCAGCTCGGATATGTCGGTGGCCTCGTTCAGGGACCGGTCGGACTCTTCCCGCAATAACGTCATCTTTGCTTGGAGGCCACGGATGCCGGTGGTCAGGGAGTTGAGTTTTCTCAGCTGCGACCGCCATCTTTCTCGCCCGGGCGAGAGGGGGCCCTTGTCTCCTGTCGGGGCGGGTGCTGGGAACGAGTCCTCCACGCTCAGGATAGACTTGAGTCGCGCATAGGACTCGGTCGTCGTCTCGTCCAGCATGCGCAGGGACTCCGCGACGGTAGTCCACCTCACAAAATCAGTCTCGTCCCCCTGGGCCTCCATCGACAGCAAGGCGCAGAGGAACATCTTGCGCATGACGTGGAAGCGCGAGGCCACAGCCTTGAGGGTCCTGAGCGACTCCATGTCTTCGAATTCGCCTTCCGAATAGCCCTGCAGAGCATCCGACATGTCCAGATCGCTAATGTCGTAGATGTCGTAGTATCGCTCCAGGTCCAGCTGCTCGGAGAAGCCCTTGACCATCGACGACGCCTGCTCATACTTGGAGATGATCTCTCCAAAGCTCTTCCTCAGCGCCCCCCTGAGCCGCACACATCTGCGCGTCTGGCTGCGGTCCTCGATCCGGCTGATGGGCGGCAGTGGTGCGCTGAGCCGATAGCCGCGCGAGACGAGTTCTACCTCTTGTATCAGAGCCAGCGCGGCACTCGATGCACTGTCGAAGTCCTGTGCTTTGGACACAAAGGTTGCAGCTTCCGCCAGGACCTGCTGCCGGACATATCTGAGCCACTGCTGGCGGATGTAGGCCTGTGAGGCGACTCCTGCCACGGCAGATACCACGATGAAGACCACCACTCTCTTCTTGGTGAGGTTTGTGATGCCACCGTTGTACAACCACCTGATGAACCAGGCCAGGCCAAGCGCGCCCACGGCCGTGAGGATCAGGCCGGTCTGCGACGGCACGTTCGGGTCCTGGCTGCCCCCCGACTCCATCGCCGAGCTCTGCACGGGGGCATGCTGGGCCAGGATCGAATGCCCGCTCAGGAGCTGCGACGCGACGATCGTGTACCGGAACTGCTCGATGAACCTTGAATTGTCGGCCCGGTCGAGCTTCGTCGCTACCTTGGTGGCGCCATGCTGCAGGGAGCTCAGCCGCTTCTTCCTCAGGGGCGTGGATGTGATGGCGCCCCTGGCGAGGTTGATATTCAGGGCGTCGGGTATCCTAGACCGGAAGCGCGACTTGACGAGGGGCCGTCCGGTGGGAGCGAAGGAGGAGGTCGAGGGGCTCGGGGGGCTCGGGGGCGGCGTGTCGATCACGACGTCGGGCTCCTGAATGGCCCAGTCGCGCTGGTTCTCCTCGCCCTCGTCTATGGTGGTGAGAAGCGATGTCAGCGCGAAAGGACTCATGGTATCTCCATGGGGGAGACACAACAAAGAACATCGACACAGCAAGATAGGGATAGGGATAAGGGTTGGGAGCGATAGAGAAAGCAACGAGACGATAGGCAGGAAAAAAAAGCAATGAACAAGACTGCGCTGCTACTGACCCTTGAGGTACTCGGCGAGCGGCGTCTGGTCGTAGATTACCGTCTCCATGTAATACGGAGGAGGGATCAGAGCCAAGTGACTTCGGTACCGACAGCCAGCCAAGTCTTGCGGCTGCCTCTGAATCGGGGGCAACTAAACACCCGAGGGCCTCACATCCAAGTGCGAGACGTCCGAGTTTGGACCCTGAACGGACGTATTGGCGAACTGGTGTTGTGGACGTTGTTGGCTCTCTCTCCGAGGAGGACAGTGCTGCTTGTCTCCGAGGCCACACACACACAAAGCACAGATTGGCTGGTGCGTATCCTATCCTGACTGGTTACCGTAGCCGTGATGTCGAACTCTCCCAAAAAAAGAAAACCGAAACGGAACGAAACGTTTTGCTGCTGGCAGGGCTAGAGTGCGTCAGAGGCTGACCAGGGAGTGAGGCGAGCGATATGCTATGGTGACGTGAGATTAGACAGACGAGGATCGCCGCTACTCGAGAACCGTAATAGCGCTTCGATGGTCAAAAATAATAAGCCTCGAGGGGATTCGGATCTGCGGACTCGGAAAGTTTGATCTCCGTCACGTCGACCGAAAACGGTAACGAGGTAGAATCTCTAAAAGAAGGGTAATGTCCAAGACAAGGCGAACAAGAAGGACACGAGCTTGTGTCTGTCTGTCCTGTGCGCACCTCACTTGTCGCTTTGCTTGTCGGTGATTGGGTTGTCGGCAAGGGGGAAGGGGGTGTTCGAGATTAAAAGTTAAATGAGAAAGAGAGAGAGAGAGAGAGTCAACACGGAAGAGAAGGGGGATTAAGAGAAGGAGTAGCTAGGAGAAGGAGGAAGAGGAAGAGGAAGACCTGGTCAGGTTCCCTGGCGTGTATTCAATGCAGACACACAAGAAACACACACATATGCACACACTCTCTATCTCTCTTTCTTTCTTTCTTTCCTTCTCTTCTTTCTCACTCAATTTACTGACACACCGAATCCGACGATTGGGGGGGGTTCAGAGTCGGTGTGCAGGCCTCGGCCGCGATCCGCTCGTCAAAGCCTGCGCCTGCAGGTATGTACGTACTATGTAATTACTTAGCGAGCCGACTTGAGTGGACGCCAGGCTCTTGGGACCTGGTCCGGGCAGGTGCCATTCTGCAGGGGGTTCTGTCAGGTCGATCTTCGAAACATGCCTGGCCCTGGCCAGAGCCAGTACTGTCCAGTAGTACTGCTGCCGCCGTACGACCTCGTACTACAGTACTAAGGTATAGTGCTATGGTGGTATGCAGCCCATCTCCACAGGTGCACAGGCGATCTCCGCCTAGTCTTGAGGGTCTAGCCGCACTGGGCAGGCGACAAACAGCTGCAGCTTGTGCTGTTGCGAGTTCAACGTCGTTGATGGCGTCTCAAAGAGCATCCCACCACCACCATCTCGGCGTCGCCATCACCATCACTGTCAAGCGATCAATCAAGCTGAAACGCACCCTACACGTACTGAGGAAATACGGACGGCCACATACTTTTTTTTTTCTATCCTCCTCTCCAAAGAGGAAAGTTGGGATGGTGAACAACCAGGGATAGTGAGCGTCCTCAGAACACCGCCAAGATGCCCACCGAGAAGGAGCTCCAGATCTCGCCTATCGTGAACGAGTCTGTCGTCCACAACACAAAGGTCAGTAGTTTATTGTGTCCCGGCTGGCCCTTTATACCCACTCTTTATCCTTCTCCTAGCTAATACTTCCTCCTCCCGGGAGGACAATAAAACTACCAGACTCTCTCCAATCTTCAGTCCCTAACCGCCTCCCTCTTTGGCGTCGCCGCTGGCATTCTCGGCCTCGAGTCCTACGACGGCTTCCTCTTCTACATCGCCTTCACCCTATTGACTGCCCTGCTGTTCTACTTCGTCCGCGTCGCTCCAGAGTCCGTTGCCGCTGGCAAGCCGGCCCTCGACACGAGCCGTTACTTCCGGGGCCCACTGGAGCTGTGGACGAGCGGGCTGATGGGAGGGCTGGCGGGCTTCGTCTTGACCTGGACGCTCTTCTATGGTTTGGTCAGGGCGTAGGAGCCGGGGAGAACATAATGTCATAAGCACAGGGCTGCGGCTGTAAGGAACAACCCGCTGAGGGGGGACGTTCTCAGAACTGAGCCGGACATGCCAATATGAATAATGTATACATACGCCATATACCCATGAAATGAAGTAGGATATGGATATTCGCGAGGCACAATGGTTCCCAGCCTCCCTCTGTGAACATGGATCTCCAGACTTGAATAGCAATAACCCAGAATGTGTGTTTTGACAGGAATATCAGAAAGAAGGAAGGGTAATATCCAAAGAAAGAAAAAGAAGAGGACAAAACGAAAGAAAGAAGGGGGGAAAAACTCCAATCATACCCAATGCCAACAACGCTGTGTATCGCTTACTCCGTAATCTCTATAACCTTGCCCACGAACCCTTCCAGGCCCGACCTGTCTCTGCTTCCACCCTCTAAAATCACCATCTGCGAGCCCATCTCGATCCATTCCCTGTGCGTGAGCAGCTCGAGCTGGACCTCATACACCAGCATCCTGTTGTGAACCTGCAGGCCTCCGCGACCGTCGGTCTTCTCCATGCTAATATTGAAGACATCTTCGCCATCCTCTGGCTCGCCAGTCCCGGTGGTGGTGGTGGTGATGGCGTCGTCAGGATATGTCCAGGTGGGCGAGACGCGTAATATCCTCGCCGAGGCACGGACGCTGGCGATGTACACCTTGACTATGCTACCCACAATCAGTGAGGCCGTCACCTCGTCTTCAAACGCGCCAGTGACGCCGCTGGCCGCTTGCAGCGACAGGCCCGTCTCCAGCATATGGCCGCTAGGCGTGGCGAGCACCATCCCCTTGCGGATCTTGGGCGTCGGTCGGGGCGGGCGCTCGAATATACTATCCGAAAGGTCCTCCTTGGGCATGTCGAAGACGATGCCGATGGTCCCTGCTTGGCCCGGCTCAAGGATGCGCACAGGCAGGCGCAGGTTTCGGATCGTGACGATGTGCGCGTTGTACCACTCGCCCTTGATAGCAGAGGCCGGTACCGCGTTTCGCATGGCGAGGCGGCCGAGCTCTGACGACGAGGGGTGCGAGGCAGACAGGCCCTCCCCACCTGGCGACGCCCGCTCTTCCGGCGTGATGGCTCTGGAGTCATCGTCCGGCGGGAAGGGCCCGACCAGAATGCGATCTCCAACCGCAAGGTGTCCAAAGCGGAGGTACCCTGCGACGACCGTGCCGTGGTCTGCTTCGTCTTCCTCTTTGACAGCGTTTCCGTAGAGGGCCGAGAGGCTGAACTTGTCATCGATGTGGAAAACTGCATCGGGCTGCTCTGGGTTGAGCGCCAGGCCGACATAGTCTCGTGCCGTCGGCGTAGGAGGTATCGGCAGCTTCTGTAGGAGCGCGTGGAGCAAGCCGATGCCTTCACCCTTGACTGCGCTAGTTGACACAATGGGCACATAGTCGAGGAGACTACCACTGTTGTGCATCTCAGAGATGAGAGGCTCTATGTCGTCCTCGTCTACGGCCGGGACCCTTGTCGGGTCAGACTGCACCCTCTGCTTGATCAGCAACTTCGGGATCCGGCCAGCGCTCTTAACGGCGGCGAGAATCTTGGTCAGGGTGCTGCGGAAGCTGGTGGTGGTAGCTACGTCAAGCTTTGTGATGACGATGACCAACGGCATACGAAGCTTGAGACACAGGCCGAGGTATGCCTTCCCTTGGTCTACCTCGAGGGCTGCGGATTCCGCCTCATCTTGTGCAGTCGTCGGCACTGACCTCCCCTTCGGCTCGCTATCGTTCGCCGTCAGGCACAAGAGGGTCCAGTGAGGAGCCCAGCCGACAAGACCGCGCAGGACGGTCCTTCGGAATCGAAGGTGTCCTGCGGAGTCGGAGACAAACACTAGCCGCCCGTCCCGTGAGGAATCATGGATGGCCTCCCAGGAGTCGATGTTGCGATCCGAGAAGCTGTATATCTGGTTCTCGTCTAAGCCGTTGTTTTTGTATCCGATCAGCATATGCGAGAGGGAGGTCGTCATGCCAGATGTCAATTCGTGCCGGTGCCGCAGCATGAAGGTACGGCTTCTGCCCGAACCGTTGTCGAAGATCCCGGTGGAGAGCGTCCCGAGGAGAGTAGACTTGCCGCCATCAGTCGGTCCAGTGAGCGTGACCCGAAGCTGCTCGACCGTAGGCTCGGCCTCGACGTTCGTCACCGGCTTCGGAAGAGCAAACGGCATCTCGTCCACCGGACCGGCCACCTTGTCACCCGCCCCGCGTGATGGGGTCACCAGGGCTTCGGCCACATACAGCTGCTCGCGATATATGGCTGGTGGCTCCGGTTCTCCTGTCGCCGCCGGGTTGTCAGACCATTCACACTCCCCAACACATTGCCGCCGAGTCACTTTCACGACACAGCCCAGACTGGCAGCCATCACCCGCAGGGTTAGGAGGCTCTCCTCCATCTCATCGTCAGGCAACCCCACCAACGTGCCATCGTCAGATACGCCTATCTCATACAGAGCCCCTCTCGACTCCTCGAGCCCCTGCCACAGGGTGCCAGGCTGAACCGCCGCTGCGAGGTCGACGCTGTCAGCCGGCAGCTTGGGGATCAAAGACTCTGTCGTCCCCAGGGGGCCGTTCGTCATGGACTGCTTGAGCCTCCAGAGCAACTGGGTCGTAAGGTGGTACAGCCGAAGCCGACGGGACTCGGTAGTAGTCGCATAATACTCAGTGGGAGGTTTTCGCTTCTTGGAGCCCAGGGGTGTCGAAGGCCCATCTGCCGTGATATGTGAGCGTCCCAGGCTGGGCACATCTCCTGCCAGAGGGTCCCAGGCCGATGAGGCCTCGTCTCGGACGGAGCCCGAAGCAATGCCGGTGGTAACGGTCCGGTATAGGCGTCTTGGACGTAGGAGAAGATGCAGTTTATACTCGATGGCCCCTTCTTGCGGCTCAGCCTCGAGCTTGGTGACGGTATCGTCCGGGGTCCTCGAAGGTTGGTGCCATGGAGAAGAGACCCGAGTTGGCTCTGTCCCAAAGGTGAACACCGACATGATTCCAGTCAATCAGGATGTGCTCGAGATGTAGATGGTCGTCGACAGAGGAGCGAGTCCTTGAGAGTTCTCGTGTGCGTCCTTGACTCACCAGAGCGGTGTGAGCGCTCTGTAAGCCCGCAAAGGGAGATAAATGCGCTGGTGGGGTTCGGTGCCCCTGGAGTCTACCCAGCAGTGGCGATGAAGCGGCTGGCCAGTCTAAACTTACGATCTCCCCTGAGCAGGCCACGCAGAGAGCCGAGTGCGGTATAGCGGTAGGAGAGAGAGTGAAGAATCAAGCCAGTCGTCGACACGCAGGCTCAGTCGAGAGAGTCCGGTGTACTCGCTCTCGCTGTTGCGGATCGTACCCGTCCAGGGCGGTTGGCGTTGGTCTCAGTATCTTAAGCTCGTAGGTCTGCTTGTATGCCTTCGTATGGGCCTTAATTCTGTAACGGAAAAGGAGGAGGATATTGTTATTTGAGGCCACATCTTGACTTGTGTGCGTGGCTACTTGCGCGAGAGGGCAAGTGGAGGACGAAGAACTGCAGCGGGCTCCGGTAGAGATGTCGAAGCCACGGTTGCGACGGTAATAATGCCGCGGGTTTTATTGGAGGCTTGTCTACAGCAGCGTGAGGTGGCTCAGAGTAACATTATGAAGACTTAAGTAGATGAGTCGACGTGGGTTCTTGTTCATTGAGCTTTGACCTAGGAAGTGACACCTGGGTAGGTTGTTGTCGAATGCCACCACGGCAGGTCAGACTCACACTTCTGGACCTTTAGCAGTCAGTCTCGCAGCGGCATCGCTCATAGCACCGCCAACCGGGGCCCCAGTAGAGAGGCGACCAACCAGCCCTTTGTACTTTCGTACCGATGCGCAGCGCCCACATGCGAGCTACAAAGGAGTCACGCCGACAACAATCATCTCTAAATTTTCTCGGCCAACAACTTAATTACCATAGTGGATCTATGTAACCACCATATACGATCATGTTGGTCGGCACATCATCCAAAGAGCTGGGTAGCGACACGAGGGCGCCCAGGGCTTCGCTGTCGAAACTGCCCCGGACGCCCTCGAATCTGGACAAGACTCAAGTCAAGAAGAGGGCTGTCGAGGACGCGCAGAGCGATACCTACGGTTACTTCTACCGATCCAGTTTCAACAGCGATAGCCACAACGATACCCACAGTCGCAGCGACAGCCACAGCGACGCCGACAGTGCTGTACAACTTGCAGACGAAGAAGAGGTTGAGACTAAGCCGCCGCGGCGACCACGGACGAGTCTCACTGGATATGGCGCCAGCAACACGGAAATCCAGACCCTCCCGGCGGCTGCTGTGCTTCGAGAAGGTCATGGCAGGGGACGTGGGTGGGACGAGGATGGCGGCCCCCCCACCCACAGGCGCCCACCTCCTCCCAGGGCCCTGGACAAGGTGAGACCAAGTGTGTACCAGTCACCGCGGACCCTTATACGATGCACTGCCCCTCCAACAGAGCTGCTGCAGGTGCATCCAATGTCTCTGACGTGGGTGCTGCGGCCGGCCTGGCATGTCCTGCCAAGCGGTCATGGGCTTACCAACGGCCCTGCAAGTGGCAATTTTCATACACGAGAGCCCTGGACAAGATAGTCTGGCTGGCTACTGGTCTGATCAGTGACCAGTACGTGGTACGCAATACGGGATGGAAACCTATTGCAAGAAGAAACACGGCAGCGGTTCAGCGTCCCTAGGCTGCTTGCACCAGACGGTCCACCGCCCATCGTGCCTGACGGGACGGATGATCGCCATGCCTTAGTGGCTCTTCTTGGGGAGGAGGGGTTGGCTTCAGTGGACTCTTCTACTCCTTCCCAAGCTCCCGCAGCGGCCACTCCAGGCGGCCAGGGTTCCCCACCACTACCTGATCAAAACCCCCAATCCCATGCCTCTCGAAACGTGCCGGAGTCTCAAGGTCATGTCGCCCCCTTTTCCCACGTCGGCTCCATTAAACTAAAACACCCCCATCCGTCCACCTCGTGCTTACATCCATCCTCCTCCCTCTTTCGATCTCTCTCGCTACCTCTCACGCTCTTCCGACCTTGAGTCTGCCCATATTTTGTACCATTATTGTTGTCATCACAGCACAGTCTCTGTGTTCATAACTGTACGATTCGATTATTGACCGTCCTATAAGCAGAACGCAATGGGTTTCTTCAGCAAGAAAAAGAAGGATGCCAACGCCAACCCATACGCCCAGGATGGCGCTCAAGTGCCCTTCTCCAATCCGCTGACCCCCTACCAACAAGCCAGAAACGACCTGGCCCAGGGGCGACCTGTCGGCCTCTCGACGGGCACGGCTCCTGCTGCTTCGAACACCCCTCCTCCATCCTACCACAGCCCATCCATCGCGAGCAGCCGATACGGGGACGAGAAGTACGGGAACCAAAAGGGGTACGGGGCCGACAGATACGGCAACACCGGTTCGGGTCCTGCGCCCGGTGGGTACGGTGGCTTCAGTTCTGCTGGAAACAATCGCAGCCAGGCTTCCACCGCACCACCAGCCGGCGGCGATAGAAATCCTGCTCTCTTTGGCAACGCCCAGGAGCGATACAATCCGTACGGCGGGTCAAAGCCGCAAGCACAGTCCGGGCCAGAAGGCGATGACTATGGTGGTTATGGTGCGCCGCGGGAACTGACAGGTAGGCACATCACTGCCAGGAGAGACTACCAGCGTTGTGCTCTAACAATTAGCAGAGGAGGAGAAGGCGGAAGCGCAGACGCAGGCCTACGTCGACGAAGCCAACGGTGTGAGGGACGAGAGTATTGCAGCTCTTCAGCGAACTCTTGCCATGGGCAACCAAGCCTTGGACCAAGCCTGTGGCACGCTGGTGCGGATCGATCAACAGGACGAAATGATGTTCAATGCGTATGTCTCGTCATTTCCCCGTCTCATGTGCTCCAAGCCAACTAATCATGTGTGTTCAGTAATAAAAATCTGGATTCGTCGCTCGCGCACGCCAGGGATGGCCAATCCAAGACAAAGTAAGTCGCGCTCGCACATCTTCTTTCTATATGCCAGTCTTGCCGGCACTGTCCGATACTCATTGCATCGAATCTACGCAGGACGCTCCGAAAGTTGAACGATACGCCATTCTTCATACCTGTCGAACCCGGCAAGAAGGCACAGGACAAGCTGGCCGAGATGGCGGTGATGAACAATCGACAGGACCGAGAGCAAAGGGAGCAGACACTACGCGCAGGATATACCGATCGGCAGAAGATGGAGCAAGATATGCAACAACTTTCCAGAGGCCCATCCGGACCTAGGCTCCTTGGTGCAGGCAAGCCGGCCAACAAGTTCGCCTTGGAGGATGACGAAGAGGGCCAAGCCAAGGAAGAACAGATTGGCGGCATGATGGATGATGTGCTTCTTGTCAGCCAAAAGCTGAATATGGCCAGCAATGCTATGACCGGGAAACTTGAACGGAGCATCGCTCAAATTAACGACGTTAGCGGCAAGGTATGTTCGCCTCTTGTACACTGTTACAGTCGCAATCACTGACATTTGGCACAGGTTGATTTGGTGGACGACAGGGTAAGTCACCTCTCAATAGCCAGGATGCGGGAACTCCTTACACGGGGTTTTCCAATTTGGCCGTGGAGCTTTGCACCGTTGTCTTTCAAGGGCTCGGCACATCTCGAGCGGACTAGGCACACTGAGATGTTCTCCCCTCCCGCTTTCAAGATTGCCTTTGCTAACGGGTACAAACCAGGTCCGGAGGAACAGAGAGATGCTGAACCACATACGTTGAGCAACTGGCGCGAAGGTGCTGGATCTTGTTTGTCTAGAGGTCTCTGTGTCGAGGTGGTGCTCCCTAGTTCTGAGCAACAAGTACTAGAATTGGCACATTACACCTGCTCCCAGGCTGCAGCATCACTCGGCTGCAATGATGATTTGGCCATGTGCGGCGGATTAGTACTCTGTGCTCGCTACGGATCCCTCCATATATTACATCAGTTACATTATTCTAAAAGCTTTCACGATGAGGGCCGAGCTCCATCTCCTTTTGAGGTATTTCAGCATCAGTTTGTGGCCTTAGGCCACTGTGTGATAGAGGTAAACCAATCCACTACCGCCCCACCGCACGCCATCTGCCTATGCCCATGGTCTGCCTACTTTTTTCTTTCTTTTTTTTTTCTCTCTTGGATAGAGGACCCTTCTTGACCATTGGAAGGCTCAATTAGATACCAGATCGACTATTTTGGACTTCCACTGCCGGTCTACAGCTGACTGCGCCGTGCAGCTGGAGACCATTGTATTCTGTCAGCACTTCAGACGTAAAAATGGACCCCGTCTAACACATTGGTCCCTGGAGTTGTGAACAAATTTGCCTCTCAATAAATTTTCATGTAAACTGTATTTCAGCTCCTCGTACTCTCCCGCTTTCCTTTATTTGCTCTTTTCTTTGCCTCACTAAGTACTTAGGTACTTGAGTACTTAAGAGCTATGTGAGGGTGGTAGCTGCTGTGTTGTATGTGCACGCCTAGAGGCTTATGTAATCATCGCATCCTAGCAACAACAACCATCTTTTCCTCCCGCAAGGAGCCTCTCAAATTCTTTTCAACCAATCAACACCAAGGCCCGCCAAAGATGCCCAAGCGACGAAAAACTTCAGAGGCTGGCGCCTTTGTCAAAATTGGCGATAAAGTCATCTCGATCGAAGGATACCTGAAAGGCGTGCCCAAAAATACAGGCGTGTCTGAAGGCGGCGATGCCACCAGTCGTCCAGATGGTACACAAGAGGATGAGACCTCACAGCAAGGCAGACCACAGAGCACAGGTTCTCGCGCCAACAAAGCACCAGTAAGATGCCTTACCTCTCTCTCACATCAACAACAAGAAAGAGGCGACAAAGTTCTGCTGCGGACCCGTGAAAAGCTCCCGATCTGGAAGCACCGCAACGACATCCGAGATGCGCTAAGGAAAGACGACGTCCTTATCGTCGTGGCGGAGACGGGCTCTGGCAAGAGTACCCAGGTGCCCCAGTTCCTCTTCACTGAAGATTGGTGTTACAAGAAGACAGTCAAGATACGCACGGCGAACCGCACCGAGGATGTTTCTGTTGGAGGCACTATCGCTATCACGCAACCGCGCCGCGTAGCTGCAACAACCCTCGCCCACAGAGTGGCCAAGGAAGCTGGAACACCACTTCATCACCATGGGACTGGTCGCCTGGAGGGCCTCGTTGGGTACTCTGTCCGCTTCGATCATAATGTTCCCAAAGGAGCCAAGATCAAGTTCCTGACAGAAGGCATGCTCCTGCAAGAACTGTTGCGCGATCCTCACCTGCGACAGTACAGTGCCGTCATTGTCGACGAGATCCATGAGAGAAGCGTTGATGTGGATCTACTCTCGGGCTTCCTCAAGCAGATCATCTCCGGCGACAAGGCCGGTCGCGGCGGGGTGCCATTGAAGGTAGTAATCATGAGCGCAACCGCAGAGGTGGAGAAGATCCGAGATTTCTTCACGGTTGATCATGCTGGTCAGCTCAGGGAGCCGACGTTTCTGAACATTCCCGGCCGTCTGTACCCAGTCAACATTATCCACACCCCCAGGCCAGTTGCAGATGTCCAAGATGCACTCATCAAGACCATCACAAGCATACACACCGAACAGCCGTGCCCTGGAGATATTTTGGCCTTCCTCACTGGACAAGAGGAAATCGAGGCAGCCCAGAAGATCATCGAAGATTACGCCAAAACCTTAGCCAAGGACGTGCCCAAGCTTGTTCCAGTACCTCTCTTCGGCCAGATGTCTATCGAAGCACAACAGAAAGCCTTCCAGCCCGTCTCTGGGAGAATTGCTCGAAAGGTCGTCTTGTCCACAAACATTGCTGAGACGTCGGTCACGGTGCCTGGAGTCCGATATGTCATCGATACCGGCAAGGCCAAGGTCAAGCAATATCGCGTCAGGCTGGGCATGGAGTCCTTGCTTCCCAAACCGATCTCAAAGTCATCAGCCATTCAAAGGACGGGACGAGCTGGCAGAGAAGCACCGGGGCAATGCTACAGACTGTATACTGAAGAAAGCTATGAAAACATCCTCAAGGACTCTGATCTGCCGGAAATCTTGCGGATCGACGTCTTAGGGGCAGTCTTGACTATGAAGGCGCGGGGAATCGATGACATTTTCTCCTTCCCTCTGATGGACACGCCAGATGAAGAGGCCTTCGAGAAAGCGCTGCTCCATTTGCATGTTCTCGGTGCTATCGCGGACGATGGGTCTCTGACCGAGATGGGAAGAAAAATGGCTTATTTCCCTGTTACCGCCCCGTACGGGAGGGTCTTGCTTGCGGCAGGAGATCCCAAGAACGATTGTCTCCTGGAAGTCATCGACATCATTGCCTGTCTGACGGCCGGAGACGACATTTTCCATCAGCTCCGCTCCGAGGAGGAGATCGAGGAAATACAAGAAAGCCGGAAGGAGCTCTACCGCCGGGAGGGTGATCTTTTAACCTACCTCACTACGGTGCAGCAGTATACGGCAGAACATGCCGACCGGGTTGAGTGGTGCAAACGCAGAAAGGTCAACACAAGGGTCATGAAGCAAGCGCTCAACATCCGCAAGCAGCTACGGGGCCTGTGTCTCAAAGAGAAGATGCTCGCCGATGCTCCGCCGCAGGATCCTCAGCCCTTCACACCCACGTCTCCGGAGCGCGCCGAGGTCATCCTCAAATGTTTCTTGGCCGGGTTCGCGATGAAAACCGCCCTCCTAGCACCAGACGCCAGCTACGTGACAACATTTGGAAAGCATGTCGTTGCGATTCATCCCGCGAGTGTCATGCATGGACAGAAGAGGGAGGCTATCATGTTCCTAGAACATGTTTTCACAACCAAAAATTATGCCAAGAAGGTCAGCGTCATCCAGGCGAACTGGATATTCGAGGCTATGGGAGCCTAAATTGTTGCAGATTCCTCGTATATGCACATTAATTGATAAGTGATCGATAAGGTCGGTCTCATGCCCGGGCTTCAGCAGTCTACACATATCCAAAGATCTTGGCTCCTTCTTTGTGATGTCTCAGTCCCATTGTTCACTAAGTGCTGAGGGAAGGCGTGTGTAGAGTTAGATAGTGATGGACTTCCATACGTAGCTAGTACCCGAAACTTTTGTGTTGAAAATCCGCGAGTCCTAGAGATTTTGGTCTCTGTAGGCCTTAAGGATTTCTTCGCGAAAGAACGGTCTCGGATCACGAAAGTTTGGGTCACTCTTCGCGTCCTGACAAAGCAATAGCCAGGTGTCCGGTACGAGCGCCTCCAGAGCTGGCAACTGGAAATCGGCAGCGGCCACGTCCAATTGCCTATAACGCACCGCGACACCAAAGGTCAAAGGGACCTCCTCCTCGACGACTCGAACCTCTGTGCCTTCCGGGGTCAATGGTGTTGCAATCGGCTGCGGCTCCCAGTCTGCGAGCAATTCATAATGCTCCTGGAGGGAGGGGAATGTCAAAGCTGCCTCCTTCTCCTCCAGAATTTTGTCCTGTATGATCCTCAGCCGTATAAACAAGGGCATTGTCTCATAGAGCTCGCTTATTCTCCGGTATTGGTCGACGTGACGAAGCGTTGTCCGGCCGCCCTCTCCATAGATGGCTTTCGCGATCTTCACAGAGCCCTCGGCTAGTTCCAGGGCCATTCCAAGAGCACCCATTTCGCAGAGAACATCTGCCAATGTGCACCTAGACTCCAATGTTTCAGGATGTTGCGGTCCAAATGTAAAGTGATTCCAACTGAACGAAGTGATCAATACGTTAGCTGTGAACCTATGGCAGGGCGCCAGTTTGTGCATTGTGAGCACCATAGCGTCAAGAACCTCCCGAGTCTTGTTGGAATCTTTGCCGTAGTTTTCGCAGTGCCAAAGCCATATGGGGTGGTATTCGTCCAAGGCGGCCTCCAGTTTGCCCTCTGCGACAAGGCGGTGGGCAAAATTTCTTCGCAGCGACTGGGTGCCGAAGCTATCAAGGCCGGCCTCCTCTTTCCGTGAGAGGTATTTCGCCTTTGCCTCCTCCGAGGTTTCGGACGGCTGGGAGCCAGACCGGCCTGCGATAGCCGTGAGATGATCACGGGCCACAACAACGGTCCGTTCCGTCTCTCTGCCGGTGTCCTTATTGGCCCATTCCACGATGTCTAAAAGGTGTGGCTCTGCCGAATCATAGTGACCCTGCTCGAAGTATAACATGGCCAGCGAGGCTTTAGTGTCCCTAGCCAGTTTGAAATCAAGAACGTCCTGACAGCAATTGTCGGCATCCTTTTCGTCTTTCGACAACTTCAACATTGAACGCTTTCCGTTTCTCGACGGGATTGCCTGCCGTTTGGCTTGATCGACCACAAGCTGCAACCGGTCTAGAATCTCAAGTAGAATCTGCTCTTTTTGGGCGATGTCGCTGGGGCTGTCGTAGTAAGTCGCTTGTGTACTCATGTACGAAAGAACATTTTCAGTGAAGAATCCCGCAGCGCGGCGAAGGGCGAAGAATGTCGACTTCTCACGTGCTAGCTTGGCATCGTTGATCCGGTTGGCGGCTTGATATATATTAGCAATATTGAAATGATACTCCGGTTCGAGGTCAAGCCTATCATTGTCAACATCGACGAGCCTGACACATGCGTCGAGATGCACAAGCATCTCACGACTATGAGCAATAGAGGAGCCCATTGTTTCAAATCCGAATGAGTCCAGGAGGATGCATCTAGCTGCTGTCCCCCATTCGACTCTTTGTCCCGGGGTCAGACGTCTCCGCGCCCACTCGTGTACTAGTATATGCATGTTGGTGTGTGAGTTGTAGTAGTCGTTCTTGAGAAGGGAGAACTCCTCCAAGAACCTGATGCCCATGTCGAAACCATCGCGATTCCACTCGTTGCCTGGTACATCGGAGTCCTCCGTGTAGCCCATATGTACGAGGTGCTCGAGTGAGATCCCTTCTGCCTCGAGAGGGTGCTCAGAGGTCAAGTCGTACACGGCCCTGTTCAAGGCGGCATATCCGAACATTTGAGCAATAAGTCCCTCGTTGTGGTAGAAGCACAGCAAGTTGAGCAGCTGGAGGGCATTTCGTGCTTCCGTTGCCCGTTCAACATCCTTCCTCTTGTCCGCATATGCCTTGATAGCATCCCAAGAGATATTGAAAGTCGCATAGACAGGCAAGTTGCGAATGTTGTCTTCTCCCTTGAACCTCGGGTTGCTTAGCAATGCATCCTTCTCATTATTGAACTTCTCCAGGAACCGCTCAAGTGGACATGGGGCCATGTGTATGTCTGGTAAGCACAATGTCAATAATTCCCTGGAAACAAAGAAATCGAAGAGGAAGAGATAAACAAAGAGAAAAGGTGTTGTCAAAGAAAACTTCAAATCAGGAAATGGGGGGCTTACAAGCACCAGCTTGGTCAAGTGCCAAAGGTAGGTACCCAAGCTCCTTCGCAATAGGCCTGGCGAGGTCTCTGTAATGCTTCTCGCCCTCATCCATTCGTGCCGACCGGAGAAGGAGTGTCAAGCCATCTGTAACGTCCATCTGGTCGACGTGAAATACGCAATTTGGACCGAGTCGTCGCTCGAGGTGTTTCAGGCGAGTGGTATAGATGATGTTCCCCCTGTTCCCGTCCGGGATCCATGGGCCAAGGCCCTTTTCAGGCGCATTGTCGAACACAAGTAGCCATTTGTTACTCGCTTCTAGCCTTCCTAGTAGCCTGGAGATCGCCCCATCTCCCTGATCTTCGGCCTGGGGCTCGAGTTCCTTTTCCACGAGGCGCAGATAGCTTTGCTTGATAGTAGAAACGTCTGTTGCATCGATCCAAAATATCTTATAGCTTCGCAGTGTCAGTTCCTCGCTGGAAGCATTTTCTGGGGCAACCTCGTACGTACTCATTGCGCTCAAACTCTTCAGAGAACTTGAGAGCAATCTGAGTCTTTCCAACTCCGCCCATTCCCCACAACTGGAATTCTCTCCGGGAGACATCGCCGGAGTCTTGTCGATCGAAATGTTTGCGTAGGGCTTTCAGGATGGTAGCTCGCCCGGTGAATATGGTACTCGCCCTCCCTCTCGGCTTGGCCGTCTGCATGTCCCGGATGATGACGTCCTTATCGAGTCCCCCTATCAATTTCTTAGAGACTAAGTTCTATATTCAATTATTCTTGAAAGTACTCACCCAAGTGCGCAAGAGTCAGGCCGTGGGAATGGCCTCGCAACAAAACTTTGGCCAGCCTATCGATGCAGTCCGCAGCCGCCTTGTCCTGGAGGTACTTTCTCGTCCTCTCCTTCAAAAGTCCAATCTTGCCCCAGTCATCGAGACTGATCTTTTCGGCGCCACTTGGATCAAATCATTAGCTCATGTGAACCACGAATACCAGCAGAGAGGCTTGCTTATACGCAGGTGGATCAGATGATGTAAACACAGGTGCGGAAGTACATACCCGTCGACATTTAACCGGAAGTAGGTATCTGGGAAGCCTTTGAGCATGTTCAACGTCCGTTCGTGATCCCTCTGTGTATCGGTGCTGATCTCTTTCAAGACCTTGAACAGGCTCGCGAGCTGTTTGGCTCTTGATTTGCCCTCTGCAAGCTCTATCTTTCGAGACCCAGTCCCTAGACTGACGATACAACCGAGCCGGCGTCGCGTGCCGAAAAGAGACCCAGCCTCTTCCAGCAAGATGCCGACTGGGTTATTACGACCCAGGGCAGCGTCAACAAAACTTGACACCACGCCCTGGTCGTTCTGAATAGGCATGGGCTTGAAGAAGGTGGACGCTGCAGTTGTTGCCCGCGCGGCCTGATAAATCTGACACTTGGAGAAATTGTCTCCCTCAACATCGTAGGTCCGAAGTCGTACTGTCGTGTTTCGATCGTGCTGCGGCATTGTGCAGACAAAGGCCCTCCCCTTTGCCGTAAACGGGCGGCAATCTCTCATGAGATGGCCCTTATGGCAGTCATGGATGAGTCTCTGCACCGTTTCCTCGAGAGCCACAGCTCCATATCTCTCAGTCAGGTTCAGCATGTTCCTGTTTTTCTTAGAGAAAATCTCCTTTGCAAATTTGTCATATGCATCCAAAGCCTCTTCGGTACTCATCTCTAGGCGGCCGAGCATGATGGCGACCAGACTGAAGCCAAATTCTGTCAGAGATATGAAGAAATGGATTGTAAGGTAGAATACTAACCCTCCGGTGCTGGTGCCACCCATGAGATGGAAGTAAACGCACGGCCTCGGCACCCGAGCAAGATTTCCTCGGATTTGTATCCGCTTCATCAACTCATCAAGTATGACGAGCTCCGAGACTCCCCTGATCCCGCCGCCGTCTGTTTCACGTTAGAAGGCTGAGATATTGGGCATACATCGGCGTTTGGTCGAGCCCACTGTAAGCTGGATAGTGAGAGACATACCCAAGGCGAGGAGATTGACGGGTTCCTTCTCATCTGAGAAGGACATAGTCGAAGACACCACGACCACCACCACCAGCAAAGTAAGCAGAATCAATAGACACGAAGACTCATATCATAATAACTAGCCGAAAAGATCAAGGTCGAAAGAACAAGGAGCTTGCTGCATCCTCCAGACTGGTCACGTCGGGGGCGGCCATGCAGGGCGCTTAAGTATATGCAGGTGCCCCAGAGGACCCATCGGAACGACCAGCCTTCGCCCGATACCCCAGCGAGAGTTCACAGCACCCACCCTGGCGCTGCATGTACCCTACCTCGGGCCGAAAAAAAACATCCAACCGCATTGAAGTGCATCTCTGATCTGTCGGTCCTGGGTGGCGCAGGCCGGATAAGGGAGGGCGCAGCCCCCCCAAACAGAGGCTTCTTTCAAGCAAACATCAGGCCTGTGCAGCCCGCTTTGAGCGGGACCTCCAGCTGAATGTTTTCCGTGTGTGACTGACGGGCTCGCCTGATTTCCGACAGCGGCACTTCTCACTGATCAAGGTTCGATATTGTTCTTGTCGTTTATGATTTCCTCCCTTTGTGTTTGTCCTTGACGATTTGAGGTTGTTTGCATAGCAGGAGACTGATCCGACAACATTTCTCTCGCTGCAGATAACAAGTGAGCAGCAATAACAACTGCTCTGATTGTGGAGGCACGTGTCTTTGAAAGGAAATCGTGTTTTTATTTGTTTTTACTATGCATGTTGTATTAGAAGGAGAGAAAGACAGAGAGAGAGAAACGGCGGCTTAGTCTTCTCTCGGCACGGACCGACCAGCTTACTCCAGCCGAGCGCTGACATGTAAAAACCATGTCTACGCACTGTCTGGAAATTGTATGAGGGCTTCACTCCACCACCCAAGAGCATTCATCTCTTCTCATCCTTCCTCGCCACGACACGAAGCCTCATATATCACCAAACCTCAATTCTCTGCCATTTTATAACACCATCAAAACGCCACAAGGGTCTAGACGTGCTCCACAGTCTTCAGCTGTCTGGAGATTCCCCCTCCTTTTCCTCCCCTTTCCGCCCTCTTCTCCACCTGCTTTTTTTTCTTCTTTGTTCCGTCCCCATCACGGGTCTCGGAAAACACATCATGAAAGCAACGACCCGCCGCCTCCTGGCCTCAGCAACATCCGCCACGCGTGTCGGCGCCGCCGGCCTGAGACCTGAGCCCCTGGCCCTATTGCCGCCGATACCTCTGTACAGGCGCCTGCTGCGGGCGCACAGGAAACATCTCCCGCAGCAGATGAGGTTGCTGGGCGATGAGTATGTCAAGGCCGAGTTCAGGGCTCATAAGGAGGTAGACAACCCAGCCCATCTAGTACGTTGGAACCTCTTTTTCTTCTTTTTCCAATGTGTTGCGATGAGGATGGGGGGAAGGGAAGAGGGAAGGGGGGGAAGAGGGGGGGGGGTTGATAAATGAGGGAATAGAGAAAGGGGACTAAGAGGACATTGAGACTGATCATTTCTTTGGGGGGCTGCCATGAAATCCAGATTGGGTTCTTGACAGAGTGGCAGCTATATGCACAGAAGATCGAGGGAGACTCGTGGGTAGGCGATAAGCTGGACCCCGGGAAGATCGAGAAGATGAGCGGTATGTCCATCCGCCCAACCCTTGGTCTCCCACCACCATCCTGGCTGTTGGGTTTACTGACATTCCGTGGCAGACCAGCAGATAGGGCAGCTGTACGAGCTAATGCAGGCGATAAAAAAGCAGCGAGAGGGTGGCGGTGACCCGGAGGGCTCGGTATCATGACGCTCTGCAGTGAACGGAAGCAGCAAAAATATAGATTTATCACAAAGCATGTTTCTTGGACAAATCTAGCCCAGATCAAGCAAGCATTCCCTAGGACGATAGCAGTCCTCTGTGCCATTCCGCTGTGCTTTTCATTCTTCGAATTCTTACCACCGGCTAACCGCCCCCTCACTGAGCAAACCAGGTAATATGCGATAATTTATTCTCATGTATAGAGTCAACCTGAAGCAGCTTGTTCTGTCATTCGCAAGCTCACTTTCTCCCTGATAAATGGACCAGGCAATGTTAATCTGTCCTCTCCGTGTTATTCTTTCTGATTTGTGTGATTCATCCGGCCGGCATCGTGCTAGGAGCCGGCCAGTTACCCACCAACGCCATCATCAAAAACAAAAACCACCCAACGTATAGCACATATTGACAAGGATCAGCCATCACCCTTGTGTGTGTGTGTGTGTCTCAAATTGTGGCCGACTCGTCCAGATACCAGCTCGGATCCCAACCCTCCTCCACCTCCCTCACCGAGAACCCGTTACCCAGGTACCCAAACCGGTTCTGTCTCTCTGTATCCCACACGTACTCGAAGTCCTCCGCCCTGAGTGTCTCCAACATGTGGAAGAAGTGCACACGGCTCCCTGGGTGCAGCGCGACGACGGGGCCTTGTTCTTTGCCCATCTTGAACCACGACCTACCCGGTGCGGCCCAGGCCATCCGCGGCATGAAGTGGGCAATGTGCTCGTTGTAGTCATCGACGGCTTGGGGTGAGGGCGCGAGCGACCGGATGTGTTCTGCCTGGACCTTCTTCAGGATGCGCGTGATGTACTTGGCGATGTGTTCGCTGAGTGTGAAGACGGAGCCATGGGCTATAGGTCCGTTGGGGCCGAGGAAGGCTGTTAGGTAGGTGGAAAAGTCAGCTGACGAATCATCCGGAGCGGAGTTACGTGGTGGTAGGAACTCACTGAAGTAATTCGGCACCCCCTCGACAGCAACCGACATGTATGCCTTGGGGGTGGTGTTCTTCCACATGTCCTGGAGATTACCCTCGCGCCCGACGACAGGGAACCGGGGGCAGAATGACAGGTCGAAGCCCGTGGCGCAGACGATGGCGTCGACCTTGAGCACTTCGCCAGAGTCCATCTCGATGCCGTCGGCCACAAACCTCTTGATGCTGCCGCCGACCACCTCGACGTTCTCCTTCCTCAGAGCCTCCAGGTATCCTGGCGCTGGTGTCACACGTCGAGTACCGATCGGGAACGTGGGGATTAGCATCTTGCACAGCCTCTCGTCGCCGCCGAGCATGTACGTCATATACTCTCTCGTCTTTGCGGTGGCAAATGCCTGTATGGGGCTGTCTTTGATAAACTGTTGGCATCCTATTAGAGACAAAATACTCTCAAGCAGACGGCAGGTAGTCAGCACGCAGGAAGAGAAGCCATACCATGGCAAAGTTGCTTCCAGTGTCCTTCTCAATGGACTTCACAAACTTGCGGTAGAGCTCCTCATCATCATGGAATCTCTGGAGCTGCTCTGGTGTGAAGTTCTCCTTCTCGTCCACGGCGATCTCCTTCAGCATCTGTCCCCGACCAGCTGCAATCTGTGCCTGGCGCCATGGTGGGGGGATCCATGTCGGTGTGCGCACGATATGATAAAGCTTCTTGGTACCTACAACTTCTCGTATTAGTCTGGCTGCCTCTTGCGTATCGTATGAAGGGGTGTGCATGTGTGCGTGTGTGTATGGCTAACCTGGTTGTATCGCAGGCAGCACCTGGACGCCCGAGGCGCCATTTCCAATGACAGCCACTGTCTTGCCCTGATAATCAAAGTCCTTAGGCCAGGCGGCTGTATGTATCAATGATCCTTGGAAGTCGTGGAGCCCTTCGACCTCTGGCCATTTCCAGTTGCTATGCCCTCAGTCAGCACCCAAACTTCCTCCTAGTATTTTTTTTTTTAAAAAACCTCAGATAGGCAAGAGAACACTCACTTTAATATGCCACAGGCATTTATTAAAAAATTGGCTGTATCGTCAAACTGATCGCCCGTCTTCAGATCCCTAATCCTGAGGTTCCACAGCCCCGACGGCTCATCCCAGCGAGCCGCGACGACCTGGTGCGACAGCTTGATCGAGTCCAGCAGGCCCTCGTCCTTACATGCCTGGCACAGGTAGTCCTTGATCTCCCCGCTAGGCGCGAAGAAACAGCTCCAGTCCTTCTTCTGCCTCCACGAGTACTGGTAACAGTGGCTGGGGATGTCGCATTTGCAGCCTGGGTAGGAATTCTCGAACCAGGTGCCGCCCACGTCGTCGTTCTTCTCGTAGACCACAGCCTCGTAGTTTTGGAGGTTGAGCCGTAGGGTGCGCAGCAGGTTGATACCAGAGACGCCGGCGCCGATGCAGACGATGCGCAGGTGTTTAGGCGTGCCGAGCGGCTGCTCCTCGACAGTATAGGCTAGCTGGCTGCAGTGGCCCTTTGTGGATGGGATGTGCGCACTCATCCTGGATGTGAAGTCGTCGTTGTGTTCTAGGAGGTCGTGCTGAAAGGCGTCGCCCATTGCGGATGGTGTGGAAGGAGGAAAGAAGACTGGTCCGAGGGGGTGTCTCACCCTTTAAATAGAGAGAGAAGGCACGATGTGAAGTCTATGCAGTGACGAGGCGGAGGAAGACCAGTGAACGGTTTACGTCTTTGCAAAGCCAACAAATGAGTCTCAGGGTGCGTGTCAATGACAGGACCTCGGCAGTAATTATACGGCGATATTCACTCGAGATGCGTCCCCGCCAATGAGAGGAGAATTGTGCAAGTCGGTCCGGTGAACGAAAGGGGAAGTAAGGGGGAGAAGAAGGAGGGGAATGAGGAAGATGTCTTATCAAGAACACGAGGTACAGGGTCACTCTTATTCCGGGCAATATACAGACGATCATGAACTTCCACGATGCAGGTGGACCTGAAAAGCCATCCAACAATAAGGAGGATTCAAGGTAAGATATCAAAAAAAGGATATTTTCCTGCGCAGAGCACGGGGCCGGGAAGCAACATGAGTAAAGTTTGAGCAAGAAAGAACTCCACAACGCTGTTGGCTGGTTTACGCAGGCGTGGCCATGGGTGAGGGCCAGTCGCGCGATCCATCCCCCCTTCTCGCAATGGAATATACTCCTGAGGTGCGCGCGCGCGAGCGAGATATCTCACGGCTTGTGCCATGTCCATGCTAGCCACGCAGCCAGGCCGACGGCGCCGGCCCAGGAGACAAGATGGGGTCTACCCATTTCACAAAACAAGCGTATCAGACATAGAAACGGAAAGGTCCACTTGGGGTTCTTCCAGATGAAGGGGGGCCGATGCCTGGGATTGACTAGCAAGGAAAGGAGACTATCCGTCGAGGCTGCCTTAGTCCTACACGAGGGGCGTGCATTGAGAAAAGAGTGAGGAGGACGGAGGTAGGAGGGTTGGAAGACAGAGAGAGAGCGTCCCCAACGAAGACAGAAGGAGGAGGAGGAGGAGGAGGAGGAGGAGGAGGAGGAGGAGGAGGAGGAGGAGGGCGCTCGATGGAGAGGATGCGCAAGCCTGTCCACATCGATACGATGCCAGATGCATGAGGGGGCGGATAAACGGTCGGCTCGTACTCGCAGGCAATCGCTATTGGGAGGTAGAAGTCGAGGTGGGATTTGCCCCGCGTGGTAGAGCCTTGAAGGTGAGGTTGGTCCGAGGTTGGTCGTATACCGTCCTATCACAAGGCTCAGCCCTTCCCGGTTGGGCGGTGAACCGGCGAATGAAAAGACAGTGGTCCAGACGGAGAGCCGGCCGGGATGGAGGCGATAGGCCTGCTTGGATCTTCCCATCATGCCTGCTTGCTTGGGTCCACTAGGCTCGGCTGCTGGCTTCCAGCTTGATCGTCGTGGAGTGCATTGGTGGAGAGTTGTGTCCTCACTCAAGAGAGGAAAAAAAACAAACCCGAAAGAAACCCCCCCCCCCAACCCAAAAAAAAAAAAAAAAAGCCCAGCCTTGAAAGAGGTGGGGGGGAACCAACTATTGACCTCTCGATCCCGCAAGAGCCCATCGGCATGAAAAGCCGACCACCTCTGACCGCATGTGTGGCCTGCCAGCCGTGGGGGGGGGGGGGGGGATATTGATGCGAATCTGCGAGATGCCCGTCGTGGTGGTCAATGGCATCATCCTTTGTTTTTTTTTCTCCGGGACGTTACGGTTGTGGTGGTGTGTGGAGAGGTTGAGTTTCGCGATCTGCTGTTGCATTCACTATGCACAGCGCCCCCAGCAGGCCTGCAGCAGGCCAATAGAAGGCGAAGAACCCTGGTTCAGCGGTGCTTCACTGCCCACTGGTCCCGGCTGATCTGCCCACCACGACGGCCCGTAGCTCTCACTAACCTGGCCCCCCAGTGGCCCCCCAAAAGTCCCCATACGCCGGCTCCAGCCGCTTGGTCTCTTGGTTAGCTGGCAGGCTGTTTGGTTAGGTAAAACTCAAAGCACAGACTTTTTTTCTTTTTTTAACTTTTTTTTCCCCTCCCCTTCCCCAGAGGCAATTGGCATGGTACTACACACACCAAGCTCTTCAGGCTGACTGGTTTACTAGACAGAAGAGGCCGGCGTTAACCGTCCTGCTCTTCCAAACCAGACCTCATTCGCTTCTTTTTTTTTTCCCCTTAAAAAAAAAATGTCTTTCTCGTTCTCATTCTCTGGTGACGACATAGAAGCTGAACCCTCCCCGCCACAGGACAGCCTTCCTTCAGGCCCGGCTCACGCCCCGTCAGCTGCCAGCGCCTTTCCTGTGCAGGGGAAACCTCAGCTACCCTCGACCACCCATGACCTAAGCCAGATGCTGGCGGCTCTGCCGTCCAAGATCGCATACAGTCTCTTGGATGTGGACCTGGACGGCAGGGCTGTGGTCCAGATCCCGCGGCGAGAGCTCTGGGATGTTAGGGTCCAGCTGATGGCCGAGGATGACGGCGAGGGCCGTAGCGACGAGGTCGAGCCTGGTCTAGGCAGCCACGATGTCAAGACGGGCATCTATGAGGGAGGCTTCAAGAGCTGGGAGAGCAGCGTCGACCTCGTCAAGGTCCTGGCGGCCGAGGGTTTCCAGCGGTCACTTACCGAAGGGCCCTCCAGAGTCATCGAGGTGAGTGGACAGAACCCGAGGACACACACACTCCCCCCCCCCCCCACCTCTTCCCTTGAGCTCTTGCGAGTCGTCTGGCGTCGCAACCCGTCCAATTGGATCTCAAAGCTGATAGGATGTACCTTCAAAAAGCTCGGATGCGGCACGGCTCTGCCCTCGCTTGCTCTCTTCCAGTGGGCTGTTGCGGAGAGGGCCCAAGTACGGGAGGGATCGCAGGAGCTGGATCCCTTGTGCCTCACGTTGGCCGACTACAACCCCTCCGTCCTCTGGCTCGTCACTATGCCAAACTTCCTGCTCGCCTGGGCCCTCCATCAACAGTCGCGCGATGAAGCTCTGCAGGCAGCTCTCACTTCCATCGAGGGCGAGCTTGAGATCAACGAGCATGTCGTCGGCTCCTTTACGAGGTTCCTCGCTTCGTCCGGCATCACCCTCTCCTTTGTCTCAGGAGGCTGGTCTTCGGAGTTTGTCGACCTGCTCTACGGTGGCTCCTCGGCAGTACCAAGCGGTCATGCCACGGGTCAAACTCTAGTCCTCGGCGCCGAGACGATCTACTCACCTTTTGCGCTCAGCTCCTTTACCGAGACGCTACTGTCCATCCTACAGAGAGAGCGTGACAGCCATCCGGGGCGGCAGGCCAATGCCATTGTGGCCGCCAAGAGGCTTTACTTCGGCGTGGGTGGCTCTCTCGATGACTTTGTAGACAAGATCCGGGAGCTTGGGGCTGCCGTCGGCATGGTGAGGGAGGAGACCGAGGGCGTGCGGCGAGGCGTTGTCAGGTGCAATCTGCCCTGAAGAATCACATGCTCGTCAGCTGTCAAGGCTCGTGCCCAGCGCGAGAATTGCATGCAAGGGGAAAATACAACACACACACACACACACGCATTCCTCGGTCCAAACCTGATTGGCCTGCGCCATGACGGAGGCGACAAACACACAGCAACATCTTGAGGCGTGCAGGTCAGATCTAACTCCGAGACACTATTCGTCGAGCGCCGCCCTGATGATTCAAGAGATGTCTTTGAGCTGACAGAGGTCGAATGAGTCGTATGCGCTGGGGCCTCGGCACCACGAGACGGACAGAATCATCGCCCTCCCTACAGGCTTCTGCAAGATGGTAAACGAGACTTCAGCTCATTGTTTACCACTCAAGGGGCGTGATTGGCGCAAGCCAGATGTATGGCAACACCCTCGCGGGCTGCGCGAGATGCCAAGCAAAACTTGCCACAACACGGGCGGTGCATGCCTCGACCAGAGTCTACGCGCGTGCTATTTATGGCTTCTTCGGTTTTGATGGCGACTTTCGATCTCCAGGCAGGAATTCTAGGAGGCTTTGTTTTTTTTCGTTGTTTTTTTGGAATGTGGATTGACACCACACACACACACACAAAATGCACCCCACCCTATGGTATACATAGTACTATAGGAGTGACGGCCATCTCGCAGCCTTGCAGGATGGGCGGCCTGTCGGTTGGTCGTGAATGCGCCGCTCGGCTGGTTGGGATGGAGATTGGACTCCACATGTCAATTCGATAGAGGGTTAAAATTGCGGGTCGCCAGACCTTGGTTTTTTGGTCGTTGTGGCATAGACCGGAAATTTGGAACTGCTTGGTGCCGAGCCTCGCCAAAAAATCCTGTCAGACTGTCGGTGAAAGAGGTTGAAAATAATACCTCAAGGATGACATCTCGCGGTGCATGAAAACCGGGCAAAGGGCATCCTCCATCCTGTCGAATAAGTTGGACCAGAAAGAGAAGGGCAGCACGCGGTGACGAGGAGATGCGGCAGTGAGATGATGATGCAGAGCTGGCATGGCGACTTATCGGCAGCCGAACCAGGCACGAACCAGGGGCACACACACACACACACACACACACACAGACAGTGCAGCACTCTATAGGAGTGGGTAAATGCAAAGGCCAGCTGCCAGCCAGCCAGCCATCAGCCAAGTCTGATGTGCATGATGAGGCCGGAGATGTGCAACGGGTTCTCGGGCCCAGACTGGAGGCCTTGCCTACTGCACAAGTGACAAGCAAGATCGGGTGGCACAAGAGGCGGGATGACTGACGTTTTGGCGAGCCACTCCCCCACCCGGAACCGAGTTCCAGAAAGTGTTTTTGCCCCCCCCCCAAGGTACGAATGAACTAGGCGAATGAGACAAGATTGAGGTCATCGCGATTCCTCGAGAAACTTTCTCCACTGTGCACGCTACTGTACACTACTGCCAGAGCCAACAGAAAACACTCAGCTGCAGGTGTGGCATGCACAGCCTCCCTCCCCGCCTTGCCCGCCTCGACTACTAACCAGTATAGAGAAGTTCGTTCTAGGGTGTGACCGTCCGCCCAGATCTCTCGTGAAAACCTTAACAGGGATTTTGCCATCCAACAAAGCCTACGTGCGAATTGGCAAATCAGGAGGCAGAAGCGCGCTCATCTATGAAAACCTTGTTGAGCCGAGCACGCCAAGGGTTCGAGGGATAAAGGGGCGGCCGGACGGGCGCCAGCGATGCCACTGCTACTGACGCATGGGCATCCTTTTTCATTCAAGATAAAGTACCTGGACTGTGGGATCCTCTTGTCAGCCGCTGCATATTCTCCCCCCCCCCACCCACCTTCCTCCACCAGAAGCAAATCTGAAGTGGTGGCTAGAGAGACCAGCGTAATAAAGTGCCTTCTTTCCCCCCCCCCCTCCTCCTCCTCCTCCTTCTCCTGCTCCTCATCATCCTCCTTCGCAACCGCTTGGATCGTGTACTATGGTACCAAAGCGTGCGCTCAGGTGGGTGTGGCTAACCCCCATAGAGATAAAGCGTGCCATTCTGCTGGTGTCAATTTCGGCTAAACTAAGCTAATAATTTTTTATCGCTGTTATTGGAGAGGGACTTTGTGGAGGGAACAAGGGGGCCGGCCAGGGGGGTCCTAGCCACTAGTCACTAATTCTCTGCCGGTGCAGGAAAGAGTCGCGTGGGGCTTCCAGGCTTTGGCTCTCTGCCCCCCCCCTCCTCCAACCCCCCCGGGGGTTCCTGCCTGATGGGCCACCATGTACTAGTTGTATGGCTTGTACTACGGTAGTATGCACGGTACTGCAAGGGAGGAGCAATCAGGGAAATGACTTGCTGATGGTCGCATGTGTGTCAGTATAAAAAAAATAAAAAAATAAAAAAGGATGGATCGCATCTGAGCGGGAAGGCTCTTCTTGGGATGGAAAATTAGGCGCGTGGTATACCGTGATGTACCACACAGTATTTGAAGGCAAGGCAAGCCTCACTCGGGTACTCTGCCAACCTTCCTGCCCTCCTTCTTCTTTTTGCTCCTCCTCTCTCTCCCACTCTTTCTTCCTCCCTCACCACCCTTCTCATACTCGTTGTCGCTCGTTGTCACTCATTCAACAGGTTCAACTTCAGATTATTCGCTTTTTTAATTTTTTCTTCTAATTCTTTCAGAAACTGTAAGTGTGGCTTGCCTCCCCCAGCATGATGCCGTGTCTGCTCGACGTTTACCTTGTGTCACATGGCACATTCCTCATTCCTTCTCACGCCTCCTGCTTGGATCTGTGTGTCAAAGCTGTGGCCCATATGGCGCCATGTCTATGCCGTGTCCAGTCTTGAGACAATAACAATATCCTACATTCCTGCCTCGACCTCCTGGCCCTCCTTCCTCAACGAAATCGCCATCTGGTGGATGTTGATGATCTGCCCAGACACTGACTCGTCTCCCACATGCACAGTCTTTAAAAACCCCTGACGAGCATCTCGCAACAGCTCTTGCAAGACCTATACCGAATCTCACCCCAGCTCAGACCAGAACCGAAGCACAAGTCGTCAAGATGCAGTTCACAGCCCGCCTCCTCGCCATCTCGGCCGCCTTCTCGCAGGTGCTTGCCCTACCCGTCCTCACCAACAGCGCGTACGACGTCACTGAGGGCGAGGCTTTCGACATCACCTGGACGAATGCCACCGGCGGTGTGACCCTGGTCCTCAAGACCGGAATCAGCACTGACCTGAGCACCGTCTCCACCATCGCATGTAAGTTTTTTTTTTTTTATGAACACAGAAGACGGGCACGCATTGTTCACGCCAGGATGCTGATATGTCTCTTTCCCCTCCAGCCGGCCTGACTGGCGACTCGTATGAGTGGACACCCGAGGACATCCCCAGCGGCACGTACGCCATCGCCATCACGGATGACTCTGGCGAGACCAACTACTCGCCTCAGTTCACGTACCAGGGCACCGGTGTCACTTCCACTACCAGCACCTCGGCGTCTGCCACCAGCACCACGACCACGACCTCTTCCGGTACCACCACCTCGACGCTGACCTCGGCGAGCGGCTCCACCACCCTGACCTCCACCGCGACCGGCGCCAGCAACGGCACCTCCACCGCCTCGTCCACTCTGTCCACGTCTACCAAGTCGTCCACTGCCACCAGCACCTCCACCGGCTCGTCTTCGTCCTCGTCCTCGACCAGCACGCCCATCAACACCAACGACAGCCAGAAGGTGGGATCGCCTCTGGCGCTCATCCTGCTCACCGCTGCTGCTCTGATGATCTGCCACTAGAACGGATCTGACGGGGGGGGAGTAGACACGCCACTGCAACATCAACTTTTTCTTCTTCCACTTTCTGTTTCAGGGCGGTGATAGGGTATTCATCAATTAGGGCAATCCATGGATTACAAGGGTACGAGAACAATGTTTAATTGCGGATCACGTCTTCATTCATTACGATTTTGCGGTCGGATGTCGCAGACACCCACATCTGGGGAGGGGTGTGCAGGTGTGACATTCAGCCGTTGTTGGTAGACCAAAGTAGAGAGAGGAACCGTCGTCTATGTGGAGGGGGCGCATTCTGGGACATTACTGGAAAAGCTAGCGATGCCATTACTTTGCTAGCGAATGCAATTAAAAACAAAACGAAATGAACATACAAAAGTTGACCAAGTTGTTTGTTCTCGTGGTCCCTTCTTTTTTTTTCCTTTTTCCTCCTTTCCTGGCATAAAAGTAAGCTGTAGACAATGGCCACCCAGACGCCAGTCAATATTATAATATGGTTGAAATTCGTTCCGATGTGTGGCGCAGTGCACGTCGCCGTCATCCAGATGCGCCTGGATTGTTCCGTCCAATCCGACACGTTCCAAGGGCAACACAAATAATGCTCTTTCATGACCTCGACAGGAAAGAAAAAGCTGGTCGTGTTATACAAATCTCCACCGCCCACCTAGCAGCAGCATAAAGAATGCGACAGATGACGACGAGCAGCTCTTAGGTCACTGTCGTAGTTCTTTTTCCTCCTCTTTTTCTTTTCTTCTTCTTCTTACATAGTACAAGAACAAATCAAAGTCCCCTGCGAGAGAGAGATCGACACTGCATCCCACACTCACTCACTCACTCTAAGTTGTACAACTGTACATACTATAGCATACATTGTACTACTTAGTACACATGTCGCTGCGGTGTGTGTGTGTGTGTGTAGTACTGTCAATGCAGGGCACACGTGCACTACCACGGGGGGTACGGTAGCAGCCCATGGTACGTACTATATACTTACATCAACTAGTAAGTAGTACAGTTACACCTACAGCGTACTATAGACAAGGGACAAGATCTACTTTGCTCTTTTTTTTTTTTTTTTGTTTTTTTTTTTGGCAAATATGCACAAGCAAGCCCCTCTTTTTACTCTTTTTAAGTCTTCGCGCCAGGGGTCGCTGAGACGGGTCGCTTTCGTTCATTGCTTCTTTTTTGCTGTTTTCTTAAGGGTCCGTTTTGAGGAGGGATGTCAGCGTGCTCCGGTGGTGGTGTGGGGAAGGCGCCTGTGGCTGAAAAAGTTTACAGCCCGTTCGTTTCGTTTTTCGTCTTGCATACTAAGTACGTTGGGTCATGCACGAGCGGCTTGGAATACTACCCAAGGTGGACAGACTGGATTTAATTTGACAGGAACACAACGTCTTGTCTCTTCAGCGTACATGCCCTAATTGGGGGAGGGCGGGAAGGGTGGCAGGGTGGACTGAGTATTGGGTGGGCGATACAGACTGGCGCCGGATGTCAAGATTTAACTGACATGTTGACGCAGTATCTACTATTGTTGTCTTCTCGGATTGGGGTAACACCAAGGTCCCCCCCCCCCCTCCTATGGTCCTTAATCTCGATGCCTCTGCTGTTCCCACGCCGCCATCATCATCATCACCACCACTAGCCGGCTTGATAGTCAAGACCGCCCCCTTCTCGCCGGCAACTTAGAGAGCACAATGTTATAAGGAGACCGTGAATAAGGCAGATTGCTGTCTATTGTATAAGTGAGGCCTAGAGGCCTGATTAACTGTATCATAGTGCTACAGAGACTCTCTCTCTCTGTATGTGTGTGGCTATGTGGAATAAATCTATCAAATGGAGTCGCCCGCCCTTTTGTCCCACTCAAGATTCCGTTGCTTTTACAGTACCGTATCGTACAATAAAACATCTAGAGATAGTAGGTAACCAGGATCTGCAAATGACCAAGCCATTCGTGGGTTTCCAAGCATCCCGAAGAAAAGACACCTCGTCTGTCTTCTATGCCGTCTAGGGATGGCGTGGGGAGGTCCACTTACGAAAAAAGATCTCGTCCTCCCGATCCTGAACAGGCGGCCTCACAGCTTGCTCTTGACGGGAGCCTCGTCCGCCTTGTTCTCGGAGACCACGACAGTGACCACACAGATGTCGTCCACCTTGCCGCCGTGCCACGCTTCCTGCGGGTAGTACTTCTTAACCTCCTTGGAGAAGGGCCCGTCCAGCTTCGTGTTCACGCTCGCCGCCTTGGCAGCCGCCGTGATGCCTGTAGCGATCATGCCCTGGAGCGTGCCGAAACCCTTTCCGTTGCCCTCCTCCGCCGCAGCTATCTCGGTAAGCGGCGAGAGGTCGGGCGTCACCCTGGTCCCTCCGGCGTTGCTGCTGCCCACCCAGGCACCGCTCTTGGTCATTGCCGCGCTCACTATGCGTAGTATATCCTGGTTGAACAGGTTATCCCACACTCCGTCTGTTGCAAACACGAGCACATCCCCATGGCGTAAGTTATGCCGTGACACCTCGGCGTCACGCGGCAGATCCGCGAGCTGAGAGCCGCCAAAGGCCTGCATCCGCCTCAGGATCGCCGGCGGTATGACGCTCAACTGAAAGGGCGTGTTGAAGGCGTGGACCTGCGGCTCCGAGTACCCGTGGACCGCGTTCAGCCGCAGGTGTATGTAGCCGCTGTCGCCCAAGTTCGCCACCTCCAGCACGCCGCTCGGATCCAGTAGGCCCACGATCGCCGTCGATCCGCCGGCAGGCACGGAAGTGTCGGCGCAGATCGCCTCATAGCCTGCCTGCATCAGGGCGCGGGCAGACAGCGGGCGGGCGCCGTCGAGGGCGGGGTACGCGGCGGCGGCCATGTAGTCGCAGAAGCCATGGGAGAAGTCGGCTGGGTCGACGCCCGAGTCCATCCAGCCGCCGACACCGTCAGCAACGCCCAGGGCGACGCCGCCTGTGTCAGCAAGGCGCGTCACGAAGAAGGCATCCTGGCCAGACTCTGGGCGGGCGCGCTTGGAGCGCTTGCGCGGTGGGAGGGCGCGGTTGTAGGGACTGAAGTGGAAGATGTGGGTCGAGGGGTCATAGGGCCTGTCCTTGGCTATGTAGCTCGCGGCGATGTCGTACGTGAAGGATCTGGAGGGTGCAGGTGGTGGGTTCTGGGAGCGCAGGATCGGGGTTGTCGAGAGTGGTCTCATCGGTTGTGCTCGAGAGGACATCGACCGTGTGGTAGCGGATCTGAAGGTGCGTTTTGCAGCTGCTGCACGAGGTGGTGGAACTGGTGAGCACAGCGTAACACTGCCAATGCGCGCGGCATAGTATGACATCGCATGGCTTGGCCTGGCATGGGTTAGAGAAGGGGGGGTAGTAAAAGGGGGGCCTTACACTGCAGGTAGGGTCGAAATGCCTGGACGAATGACCGGGTTGCACATGAGGCCACGGCCATTGCGAATTTGGACGGGGGAGGCGGGGATTGGACGACTCAGGCGGAACTGTGGAAGATGCACGAGACTCTCACAGGCTGCGTTGAAGCACAGCCCGGGGGCCCACGCGTTTTCAAATGGGAGCGGGAGCCTCTGTGGGCATTATACCTGAGAAGAATGTGGTGTGTTACACGTCAGATACCCAATTGGGAAGATATGTATGCATGTATGAGTATATGTCTTTTGGATCCGTCCGTAAGCGACCTACTGAGGGAGGTTTCTCCCAGAGATTTGATGTGAGCAAAAGCTGAAAGGGTTTCTTGGGGAAAGAGACATTATGTCATTCCAGGCCAGGATCTGCCGTTGATAGCCAGCCAATTGGCAGCTGCATAGATTGGTTAGCAGTTCCCACTTACTTACTTGCTGGCCAGGCGGGCTCATCCCTGCATATCAAACAGAAAGGGCAGTGTCGATGCCTCATAATATTGTACTCTGTAAGTACTTGGTTGTACATAGACTTGTGATCTGGGGAAATCAGGGGAGCTGGCCTACTGCTGCTGTGCTATAGAGATGGATATTGCAGTCTTGAGAGATGAGATCTACTGTACTAGAAATGTCAATTGAAACCTAACCTGCAGCACAACCCCTCGTCCTGTGCTGTAGCTTCCTTTCTGCTGGGGTGCTGGGGGGGGGGGGCATACACAGCATGTCAGTACAGTACAGTACAAGAGTACACCAGGGACAGGCATGCACGTGATCAGTGAGCGTTACTTCCCGAAACCATTACTTTCAGCCCATCTCTGATTGGCCCGAGGTAAGCAACTCCGGGATTATCCTCGGCTAGCTCACATCTATGATGAACCTCGAGACAACCTTCGCCATTCGCCCACTCAGCAGAAGTTGTTGCCACTAGCCCAGTTGTCACCACCTGAGCCCTGTCCTGCGTCGGCTATCTCCCCGCGTCGATCCAGAGCCATTTGAGTTCTTGTCAACCTCTTCCACACCTTGACCTGGTCCAGGCAGCTGCTGTGGATGAATTGACGTACACACACGACGCATCGCCATCCCTTCAACAACTGCGACTGCGTTCCGCTGACCCGACGAAAATGGCCGCTCTCCGCTCTACCTCGACCCGCCTCCTGGGTGCCGCCACGAAGCCCGCCTTCAGGCCGGTGACTGCGACAACCACCAACTTTGTGCGCTCGATGGCCTCCGTCTCCGATACCAAGGGTCTCGACAACTCCCACGCCGGCTCAGAGGCCGCCTCCGAGAAGGCGCGCATGAAGACCTTCCAGATCTACCGGTGGAATCCTGACACGCCGACCGAGAAGCCGCGCATGCAGACCTACACCCTCGACCTCAACAAGACCGGGCCCATGGTCCTCGACGCCCTGGTGCGCATCAAGAACGAGCTCGACCCCACCCTCACATTCCGCAGGAGTTGCAGGGAGGGCATCTGCGGCAGCTGTGCAATGAACATCAATGGCATGAACACGTTGGCCTGCTTGTGTGAGTAGACTCTTGCTCGCGAGGCCTGTGCGGAGAGAGAGAGAGAGAGAGAGAGGAGAACAGGTCGCTGACTGACCGTGGACACAAGGCCGCATCCCTACCGAGGAGACCAAGGAGATGAAGATCTACCCCCTGCCACACACCTACGTCGTCAAGGACCTGGTGCCAGACTTAACGCACTTCTACAAGCAGTACAAGTCGATCAAGCCTTACCTGCAGAGGGATACTCCTGCCCCTGATGTAAGATCCAAGCAGCCTTTCGCCCTCTCACCCGCCCCTTCCCCTCTTGTTTCCACCCTGTACTGACCTGTCTCATCTTAACAGGGTAGGGAGTACCGCCAGTCCAAGGAAGACCGGAGGAAGCTGGACGGTCTCTACGAGTGCATTCTCTGCGCCTGCTGCTCAACATCGTGCCCCTCATACTGGTGGAACTCGGAGGAGTACCTCGGACCCGCCATCCTGCTCCAGTCCTACAGATGGCTTATCGACTCCCGTGATGAGAGGAAGGCGGAGCGCAAGGACGCTCTCGACAACTCCATGAGCCTGTACCGCTGCCACACTATTCTCAACTGCACAAGGACTTGCCCCAAGGGCCTGAACCCCGGTCTCGCCATCGCAGAGATCAAGAAGGAGATGGCCCTGTAAAGGTGGGCGTCGGGGGCAAAGAAAAGAGGAGAAAAGGGACAGCGGTGGAGGGACGACCTTTCTTTTGTCGGCAGAAAGCGGTATGGAGACAGAATACAAACTGTACTTTGGGTTGGTCGTATGCCTTCGTGCATGGGTTTCGGAGTTCGCCTTGTTATAGTACGGATGAATTGATGTCTAAGTTTAAGCCATCATGTCTCGCTGTACCGGATGTGAGTAATGAGAGGGATCCTATGTCAATGCTTTGGTTCAGGCCATGTACTACTGCCTCATGTCTCGGCCAGCACCAAACGAGTCCCACCATAATGGAAGTCGGCAGATTCACGGAAAGGATGACGTTAAATTATACACCAACGATCTTTGCATCCGCTTCATGACAATTACCTTCAGGAAACTACACTTGGGGGGGAGGGGAGGGTCCAGTACTTGCAATGATACTCCTAAGGAGCAGCTTTTCTCTCAGGTCTCCGTAACCCATCCACCCGCTGCTGTCCTGCGTTGCACGAACGAGTCGGAATAGATCATCTGTCAGAGATGCTATTCTACATGGCCAATATGGTGCTAAAGTCATCTGGCCCATTCTATGTAAATAGTTTCTGGCTTGGTGACATTATAAATACCTGGCATTTCAAGTTACTCAGGCTAATCGGACTCCTTGCCAAATGCCTCAGCTTAACTTAAATATCTACACTAACTTTCTAGGCTTTGCAACCGGATCTGGTTTCCAACGGATTCTATTGGAGTTTGAGGAACGATATGTGTGATCTTGAGAAGATGAAGCAGAGAGAGAGAGGAAGGAATCTGAAAGAAGGTGAAACCACGGGCGTTCTGCAAAGCATGCTGGGAAGTTTAAGTGCCGAATACTCATTGCAAAACCACTTAATCTAGGCTCGTATGGAGATATCCAGGATATGGCCCACGCTTCTCGAGGAAAAGGCTGATTTATATTGGTCGTTATGCTATGTAGAGTCTTCCTTCGACGTCCACAAGATGAATAGTCGCAGTAGGTAGGTATGCACTGTGTTCTTCTCACTTCCTCCTGACGCCCATCTGTCCTGGCGCCTTCGGTTTCGTCTCCAAGTCTAGAATGACTATTCTGTACCTTGTGGAGGGGTATAAGATACAACCAGTGTTGGGATAGAGACGGTCGTCTTTTTTCCCACAGTACTCGACCTATCTTCTGTGATTGTGAAGGACACTTGAGAAATAATTATTTATTATTAGCTTCTCCTGTAGTTCATGCCATTAGTCTCAGTAAACATTTACTCTTCTCTTAGACCAACAGCCCAGACCTTTGTTTATTTGCCCCAAGACGGCCCTAGCTGTCATCTCATTTCCACCCTTTCTTTCACTTGATATACATAATCGCCCAACCATTGCCCCAACGAATCACCTGTCATTCAAAATCCGTCAATCACAACACATGCTTAGCTCCTTGGTTGATTTCAACGTCTTTCAGCCAGTAAAATCCCCAACAGGACGTTTCCATAAATCCTTTAGCGAGTCCCATCAAAACACTCTCGTCCTCGGGACGCTCATCTCCCAACGCTGCCTCGGTGGTGGCGGTGTGAGAAGAGGGACACGCCGGTATCAGACTCACAGAGCTTGACAACGAGCCTCATTCCCCAGGGAATAATTAATATGAGCATGACAACTGGCAGTAGAAGTACCTCGGTCCCTACATGAAGTGCTCGCTGTTTAAAATGTCAACAAGTTGACACCCGTAATTACTCGGGCACTCTTTCATGAATGGCTGACTTCCCCTCAAACCGCTGTTCCCTTCACGCATACCAGTGCCTCCTCTGCCACTTCGTCTCACCAAATTCTTCTCTTGTCCTTCTTCCCTTCATAACAAGCTCACTCTTCCTTTTCGAACACTTGCCACCAGACCCCCCTCCCCCCCAAAAAAGGGAGAGACTAGACCACGGGCGGGCCGGCTCGGACTGGCCGCTCGGAGCACCGAACCGCGGAGGCTGTTCAGAGGCTTGTCAACTGAATCAGAGCGGGTGATAGTGTGAAAAGGGGACAAGAAGGGAAAGAGGAAGAAAAAAAGCTCTTCCTTCGGCGTAGCCTCATCATAGGCTAAGAGGTACCTGACTACGTGGGCCTTGGGTGGGCGTACTTACTTTTCCCGGAGAAGGATAAAAAAAATTTAAAAAAGAAAAAGAAAACTTTGCGAAGGCATTGATTGATTAGGAACTGACCTAGGCGTTGCCAAAGAAACAATGTCGGTGGTCGGATCCGCGAGACACGTTACATTTTATACTCCTCGGAGATCAACGAGCTGGTTCTAAAAGGGCGCCGGTCATTCGTCCGCCAGCGGCAAACGAGAGACACCCTTTTTTTCTTTTTCCTGTTCTCCCTTTTCCCTTTGCCCCCCCTTTTTTTCTATATTGGTCGCTGTCTCATGTGAGCCCGCCAGCTGGGCCTGCGGATCTTGATAGGCCAGGTGTATTTGGTCCGAGGAAGAAGAACCACCCGCCCCCTCGGGTTTGGAATGTTGGGCGAGTAACGAAGCTACTTGTGGCTGTGGTAGGAACATCTGATACTGGAAGAACACCCCCCTCCCCCCTTTTCGTCATTGTCTCTCCACACACACTAAGTATGTAAATCAGTTCACGCGGCCCAGCGGTCATTATTCGTTCCTACAGATGTGACAGCTGCTAAGGGGGGGTGTCTACAGTACGCCACTGCCACTGCCACGCTCAACGAGGATGAAGCCTGGAGCACCTCAGGAACAATGTCGAGGAGTGAGTATTAACTGGGCGAGCTAGCTGACGCGGCCACACGTTGAGAGACTTTCTGACCATGTACGTGTATCTGCAGTCCGCTGTTGGCTCAGAAGCAGACTGGACCCTGAAACATCTCCGCCCCCCCCCCCCCCTCTATACATACAATGGGCACTGCTCCAGAGAGGGCACTTGTTGGGTGGTATGAGGAGGACCTGAGGTAAGACAGGTAGAGCTAATAATTACCGTGAGAAGTGTGGACGGGGCTTCTTCTGAGCATCTCTTCGCCTAGCTTGTCTTCCGGATCGATTTAGTACAGGGCGGGAATTGGACTCACGGCACCATGTGGCATACCAAACCCTCCTCCACCCACCGTTGTCTTGCTGGCTGAAACAGTGTCTACAGCAGCATGGTACGTTTCGGAGCCTTGCGACCGGAGATATACCATCGAGATCTGGCTAGAGGAGACGTTACTGTACTGTAGCCCAAGTGATTCATATCATGTAATGCCTCGTAAAAGTTGTGGAACCCATAGAAAACTTTGGGTCCAGGACGTCATGATTAATTTTTGAAAGAATTCATTGCTATTCGGAGCAGGTAGTACTATACGAGTAACAAGGATTTTTTCCCCCGGGATCATGAATAAGACGTGTGTTGAATTTAATTAGAAGCAGAGCTTGCAGGGCTGTCGTTTAGTACACCCCGATGATCTCCCCGACAACGCTCTTGTAGATCCCGTTGGGATCGAAGTCTTCCCTAACCGCCTTGAACCGAGCGATGTTCTATGATAAATTATATGTCAGCGGGAAATGTAGCCCTATGCATCATAACGAGAAAGAAGGTGGTAAAAGATGGAACTTACGTCTTGATCTAGGTTCTTTAACGCCTGGGTAAAGATGTCTCGGGTATTCTTGGTCCAGTGAGGCCTGCATGGGAACTCGTTGATAAGAGTCGTCGACAGGTTGGCGTCTATCATTATGTGGTCAGCATTGTACAGCTAATTCCCTCCGGGGCGGAACGACTTACAGAACGGTTCGTTGAACCGCAGGTGATCACCTACGGTAGGCCAAAAGGTGGGGAAGTCGAACATGATTGTGCCGTTGCTCCAGTCCGCGCCGTCGGAGGTATTGTAGGTGACTTGGCCCAGAAAGTCGTAGTTGGGCCGTCCAAATTTGATATTGATGCCGCTCCGGTATGTCGAGGTCATGTTGATCAGGTGCTCTGTGTACTGCGCGTCAAACAGCTCGCGTACTCTCTTGAGCATGTCGTTGGCCATCGTGACGGGGAACGCCAGCTCCATGGTGTAGCCGTGCAGGTCGTCCTCCCATTCCGTCTGCTGGCCCGGCCACAACCCGCCGATCAGCACGTCGTAGTTGTACCCCGTGACGGGCCATTCGGTGAGCGTCTCGTCGGTGTCAGAGGTGTGGAAGTTTGGGCTGGACCAGATGTCAAAGAAGATGTCCTCGGCCAGCCAGTTGGACGTCTCGAGGTACTTCCCAGAGTCGAGGAGGGCTAGCGCCGTGTCGGCTTCGGCGTGCGTGACGGAGAAGGTCGATTGCACGCCCAGCTGGTTGACCGTGCCCTCGGCCACTTCGCCGTAGGTGCGGTAGTGGAACTTGCGTTTGAAGGGCCACCACTGGTAGAGGTGTCAGTAATCGTGGTGGTCTATTTGTCCTCCCTTCGGGATTTCCGAGCGAGATAGATGACCTACCCAGAAGTTGGCCGTTATGTACGGGGAGATCATGCCATAAATATCGCCGTTCAAGACGTCATCTTCCTCAAGCCTTTTTCTTTTGGTCAGTAGCCTCCTCCTCCCCATCTTAAGACAAATGAGACCGGGTTGCTTACGTCACCTGATTCGCATATAGTACGGTCTCGGGGTAGATCTTCATCTTCAGCCTCGCGATGATACCCAACAGCCCAAGAGAGGTTGATGCGGCAAGCCACTCATCGCTGCTTTCATCTTTGACCACGGTGCGAATGTTCCCCGAGCCGTCAATGATGTCCATCTCCAGCACGCCACCCACAACCACGGCGTCCGAGCCCAGCGAGGTTCGGTGAGCACCCATCGCCACGCTGCCGCCGAGACTAATGTTCCAGTTGACGAGGCCGGTGCCGATGTTGGCACCTCTCTCGTGAAGGTAGTCTGCAAGCTGGAAGAAGGTCACGCCGCCCTCCACAACCACCGTGCCAGAGTCGGCACCCTCGGTCAGGTTGAAGTCGGTGATGTTGTTTACGAGCTCTGTCCGGATGATCTCGGTAGGCACGTCGGCACACATCGTGTCATACCACATGTGGCCCTTACCGGTGGCGCGGATGTTGGTCCCATTGGCGGCTGCAGCCTGGACGATGGAGACCACTTGAGGGGAAACGCCCGTGTCAGTATTCAGTTTTCTCTCGTCTTCTTTCTTGCCCACCGGCTGGGAGACCATAGGGGTATGATAGCGTACTCTCATCTACACTTGTAGCGTTATGGACCACCGTGACATTGTAGCATGTCGGAAAGCCTACGCCGTCGAAGGAGTAGTACTCAAAGGCCTGGGCGGTGTTGACCAGAGAAAGCGCCGCGACGGCGGCATGGCTAAGACACTTCATCCTGCTGCTGGAGACAAGACAAGAGCGGGCGCATCCCCATGAGACCGAGGCAGACTTGATCCTCCCTCTTCCCCGCCGGCTGGGCATTCTTTCCATACTTTATAGAGTCGAGCCTCGTCCGCCGTGACCCTAAATGTGCCCAAGCCAGTGTCACCCTTCTAACCGCCTGGGCTTCACATGAGGCCCTCCCGCGGGACCCGTCCCTCTCTCAACATGTCTCACAGGGTTATTTACCCAGAAACCACCTGCCAGAAGATTGGCACATCACCGAATCAGAATTTTCGGTTCATGCCGGGAGGCTTCCCCAGACGGACGCCAAGCACGGCGCTGCTTGGTCGGGCGCAGCCTACATGCAGATGTTTGACAGTGCCAAGGCGAGCCCCATGACCAGCGTCGTAGGGTGACCTGGTTCCCCTCACTGCGGTGACCATGTTCATACGTAGGATCAAAGCTGGGATGACTGATCTGGTGGCTGCTCCGCATGATCGATATTGATCGCCGTGGATGATCGAGGCCGCCGTGCATGCTCAAGGAAACAAAACGGTGTTATGTAATGCATGGTCCCTCACTTAGCTCTACCCAGAGTCATTGCCTAAGAAGGGTAAGTCAGCCGTTGATATGAACATTCGAGGCGACTGTAAAAGCTTATATGTATATATATATATATCTATGTGTGTGTGTGTGTGTGTGTCAGATGTCACTGGCAATAGCGTTTATGAGCCTTTACAGAGGTCGCCACAATGATTCCCCCCTTTTTTTTTTTGTGTCCAACTCATTTAATATACATAGCCATGCCAGCATTTTCGCAGGCGGCACAAGGACAAGACCAGTACGCAGCACACATGTCAGTTACCTGACGCCACAGATGGCTTCCAGTAGCGCTCGCTGCTTGCTCAAACATACTTTGAAAAGACCTAGATTGTTATCTCTTTCCTTTCTTCCTTTACAGTTTTATTCTTTCATAAAAGTAAAGATATGTGTGTGATTGCGTAACTGAGGGAGATGGAAGGAAAATGGTGATGGAGGTGGAGGGAGACAAGAAGAAAGGGGGGGAAAAGGGGGAGAGGGGAGGGGTGAAGGTTGGTCCAACCGACTACTTGTCCATCCAAATGCAGTCAGTCCCATCACCACCACCTGGAAACCTGGTTACAAAAGGTTCGTCTCTGTCTGTACCTTCAGATGATGGTCCTTGCATCCTTGTTCATAGTACATGGTAGTACTACTTAGACCAGCGGTTGATGTGTGGGAGAGGGTGTGCTCGCGATTTTTTCTAGAAGGATGTTTCTACGTGCGCTAGTCATAGTCGTATAATCTCTATGGAGGGAGAATGCGACATGGGGTCCGCTGAGAGTCATCAGCAGCACTCATAAGGAGTAGCTGACTATGACCTGCATGGAGCTGCGGGATGAGCGGTCTGGCCTGCGCTACCTCGAAGCACCCTCAGTTGTGGCGTCTTGGAGTTTCGCGCTGGGACACAGAGGGAGAGAGAGAGAGCCGACCAAGAAGCACACCTAGGGCAGGCAGGAGAAAGAAGGGACAAGCATGGATTCCAAGGAGGGATCGCAGAGGGGGGGGGGGGGATTTGACTGGTCGCTCCAGACTTGTCTGTACAACAACAAGCGTGCCCAGGATCAAGGGCCGGTGTGGCGAGAAACGAGCTTGCCCTATGGCACATCCCTCCCTCTCTGGTGTCCACGGGTCCGGGATGGATGTGACGGGTGTGGCTTGTCCATGCAGCCTTGAGGTGCCCGTGGTCGCTACAGGATTGGACCTGTGTCGTGGACGAATGCAGGCACGGGCTGCAAGTTGGGGATCCTGTACGCGATGTACCATAGTACAGGGTGCGCGGGTCGAACGCTTGCTTCTTCCTCCTGTCTCTCTTTTTGTCTGGAACCCGTGGTCAAAAATAGAACCGTCGAGACGCACGGCAGATCCCATTCCAGTGGTGGGTGTGGTAGTAATCGGGGCCGCACATTCTGTGCTGCGAACTACCTTTAGCGAGCAGTACTATGATCTCAAACGTCAGCTGTGGGGGCTTCACTGTGCTTTGAAGATGAGGTGTGCCGGGCTTTGGGCTGTTTCTTTTTCTTTCCCTAACGAAGTCATCATCTGTCAAGAACGGAAGGTAGAAAAGAAGGAAGGCAAGCGACAAGGATGATGACGTGAGAAGGGTTAAGGTCTCTTGCTCTGGCCAGTCCTCCCCCGCACATCTAGTCTAGGGAAGCAGATTGTTGTTCCCATCCTGTCCAGAAGCGAGGCCTTCACCATCGCCATTGTCATATACTACCGTACATAGCCATAAGTCAATGCCCTCCACCCCCCCCCCCCCCCCCCCAACCCCCCCCCCCCCCCCCCCCCTCCCGCGCCCACCCCCCCCCCCCCCCCCCGGGACCCCACCCCCACCCCTGTTGGGCCACACCCCCCCCGGCCGC